>OX463841.1:54430050-54702550 GCA_949825065.1 Odontocerum albicorne
CAGTTATTCTACCATAATAAATTATCATATTTTTAAGTTCATTTAAGTTTCATGCATAAGATTTTTTTTACATTTCAGTTTTCCTCTCAATTGATATACGAGTAATTTCTAACGTCGAAGAGATATAACACATCCATGATTGACATCTTTCGTGACACAAAACTATTCAGTCGTCTGAATTCTAATACAAGCCTTACCTTTTTCAAAGACAGATTCGATCGATCTAATAAGTTTGTCATTCCCCGCATAATAACATTTGCAAAATGATAAATTTAAACCAGGTTTTAAATAAATAACGCAATTGTTATTTATATTTATGATGTACTAGTGCCATTTTTTTTTTGTTTCGTAAGTAGTTTTTTTCTGCTTTGATTGTGTGTTCAAGTTTTCATGTTTCTCAATTTTTGTTAATTTTTGTTATGGGATTAGTTTTTAGACATGTTTGATCGATTTGACTATTTTTTGTTAAATGGTTTGATTGAAATCAAATTATTTGTAAGGGCTATGAGTGTCAAAAATAAATACATACAAAACATCAAACACATATATCATTATTTTTACCCCTTTTGTTCGATCGCGTACTTTTTCTTGATCCAAAATTGCACAGAAAATATTTTTATTCGAGCATTATTTTATGAGTATTCTCAGAGAAATGAAGAAATTGAAGATTTGGAATAAAAGCAGGTTGAGAATGCAAAGAATAGAGTCAAGTAGGGTTATGTGAAACTTTTCTCTTTGAAGATCACAAAAAACAGTCAAAACTGAGAGAACATGAAAAGGAAACATATTCAAAGAGGATAACCCAAGTGCTACTCCACTGAAGTAACCATGTAAAGGTGGTAACACAATTCAAAGCCTCTTGTTAAAAAAAAACTGATTTTTTTTTTGATATCTGAAAAGTATTGATTCTGAAAACTGATAAATAAAGTTACATCGTTCAACACAGATTTTGCATTTGATGTGTATAATAACATATATAATTTAAACGTAATTTTAGTACTATTCAATTACGCAGGGGTTTATACAATATAACAATTATGTAGGGTTTTATACAACATAACAATTACGTAGGGATTTATACAATATAACAATTACGCAGGGGTTTATATGATATAACAATCACGTAGAGTTTTATAAAACATAACAATTACGTAGGAATTTATACAATATAACAATTACGTAGGGGTTTTCATAATATAACAATTACGTAGGGTTTTATACGAGTACAACATAACAATTACATAGGGATTTATACAATATAAAAATAACGTAGGGGTTTATACAATATGGTATAACAATTACGTAGGGTTTTATACAACATAAATATTACGTAGGGATTTATACAATATAACAATAACGTAGGGTTTTATACAACATAACAATTATGCAGAGATTTCTTCAATATAAAAATTACGTAGGGGTTTATACAATATGACAATAACGTAGGATTTTATACAACATAACAATTATGTAGGGATTTATACAATATAACAATTACGTGGGTTTTCACAATATAACAATTACGCAGGGTTTTATACAACATAACAATTACGTAGAAATTTATACAATATAACAATTACGTAGGGGATTCCATAATATAACAATTACATAGGGTTTTATACAACATAACAATTACGTAGGGATTTATACAATATAAAAATTACGTAGGGATTTATACAATATGGTATAACAATTACGTAGGGTTTTATACCACATAACAATTATGGAGGGATTTATATAATATTACAATTACGTAGGGGTTTATACAATATGACAATTACGTAGGATTTTATACAACATAACAATTACGTAGGGATTTATACAATATAACAATTACGTAGGGGTTTTCACAATATAACAATTACGCAGGGTTTTATACAACATAACAATTACGCAGGAATTTAAACAATATAACAATTACGTAGGAGTTTCCATAATATAACAATTACGTAGGGTTTTATACAACATAACAATTACGTAGGGATTTATACAATACAAAAATTACGTAGGAGTTTATACAGTATGGTATATAAATTAATTCGGGTTTTATACAACATAACAATTACGTAGGGATTTATACAGTATAACAATTACGTAGGGGTTTATACAATATAACAATCACGTAGGGTTTTATACAACATAACAATTACGTAGGGATTTATTCAAAATAACAATTACGTAACGGTTTATACAATATAACAATTACGTAGGGTTTTATAAATTAATTTTTAAAATTTTTCCATTTCTAGTCATTTTTTAAAATTTAACATACATATCTTGACAGAATTAATGATTACTTTTTGAGTGAATAAGATGTCTTGTTTGTCCAATGAAATAGATACTTAAAAAATACATATAAATACATTTATGATTAAGAAGAGGTGTATGAGGATAGATAAAAACGTGAGATTGTTTTAGATTGAGCCCATTTTTCCCCTCACGTTGGTGATACTGTGACGATCATTTTAATTTTCAACCACATTGGATGAGCAGTTTGTGTTTGACATGCAAGTATTGACAACGCATTTTGGTACGTGTGTGATTTTTTCATTTTAAAAATTGATTTATTAAGGTTTTAGATCGTTTGCGTGAGGCAATCCGAAGAAAAGGTTCAGAATTATGGGCAAACGACTCTTGGATTTTGCACTACGATAATGCACTGGTTCACACTTCACTACTAATTGGTGATTTTTTTTACCAAATCCAACATCGTACTAATGCCGCAGCCTCCGTATTCACCAGAGATGGCCCCCTGCGACTTTTTCACGTTCCCGAAGATGAATAGAATATGGAAAGGACGACGTTGTGTTGTATTGTATAACGCTTTTGTTGTATATAGTACAACCTGCCATGTGGAAATCTCTTCCAAAAAACTAGAAAGATGTTAAAGTGGCCTTAAGTGAAAACAATACTAGGATCCTTTTTTAAAAAAAACTGGGTTCCAGCGAGATCTTCGGGCTAGGAGACAGACGTTTACCAACTGGGCCACGGAGGTCGTTAGGATGTCAACGTTTTGCCATCATAGAAGAGATAAAGGCAAGACCGCTGGCTATCCCAAAATGTGCGTTCTATAAATGTTTTGCGGATTGGAAAAAAATGTTGGCAAAAGTGTTTTTCATCCTAAGAGGACTAATTTGAAGGGATCATATTTAATATTAATAATCAAACAAATACTTATTGAAAAAAAACTCGATATTTTTTTTATTAAACCTCGTATATATGTTAAATTATATAAGGCTAAGGCCACATCAAAGTGCTTCGCTTAAAACTAAGCAAGGTGCTACGTGACTAAAATACTTGGTGACTATAATAGTCACGTAGCGTGGCGCGAAGCGTTCAGTGTGACCATTGCGATAATATGTATTGCGTTGGTTCGCTAGGATAAGTCACCTAGCTCGCAGCGTAGCTCTATGCACCAAGCGAGGCTCCTACCTGTGTGGCCGAGGCGTAAGGGAAAGACACCGGTTTCGACCTGTAGCCTACGCTTTTTTGATACAGGTTTAATCCAATTATATCAAGAATTAAAAAAAAATTATGTCTAAATATACAATAAATATAGTAAAGACATTTTACAAGATTTTTTCTTAAGGCTAAAAACGTTAAAAAATAAATCGTGAATCCGGAATGTTTTATCAATTAGGTATAAAGTTAATTAGCAATTAAAGGAAGTATATTTAATTGCTGGGAACAAAATGTAATTTAATAGAGAAGTGCTGCAATAAAGAAGAAGGGTGATCAAAGCCAAGAGGAGGGGATCGACAGGAAGTTTTATGGAAAATGGCGCAGTTGTAAGTTATGGCCCTCTTTTATATAATCTTTACAAGGAAGTGATCAATTCTTCCTTACAAAAAAGAATAAAGTAAACTTAATAAGATTTTATTAATATAAAACAGTGTTGTACCTATTATACTGATCCACTTGGGTGAACACGGTGACTTGGCAGGTCCTGAAGTATGGAGTAAACTTTGTCAGCCTGATGAATTGGAGATATTTAAGATGATTAAGATAATATGGTAGTATAGTCACCCTTAGAGGGATGTTTGGTCACTAAATGGCAACATAAAAATTAACAAAAATAAACGTTTCTCTTTCTTTTTCACTGAAGTCACAATGCTGAGGAACGTGTCCCACAATTTTTTGAGCATATTCATGTGGTTTCCTCGGAAAAATAGTGTGGTGGTTTCGCATTGCCTTCCACACCGTAGTAGATGTTATAGAAATTCTAAAAATGTTGTATATGTTTATTAATTTTATTTAATTAACACTTGCCACCCTATGATGGATAGTGAGTGACCAGAACTTACATAATAAAATAATTTTATAGCTAATTACAAAAAAATAACCTAGCAGATTTTGCATCATTTTAATTTAAAACATACATTTTTCACTGGATGCTTAGCGTCCAGCACAGTGGCTGTCGGAATTGTTTAGCACAGTATGGCAAGTGTTAACGACACAACAGTGTCTTTTATATACAAATGACAAGTTATACAAGTACTTAAAATTATTGACAATAAATACAAAACTTTATTTAAACTGACATGGAGATACAAAAAACATTAGTAATAGTAAATTACAGTCATTGTTTAAAATTAATTAATATTAATATGTATCTTTAAGTTTAATATATATTATGTATTGGTCCGTAGCAAACTAGAAAGCAATGCTTGCATTTGGAGCCCGGTGGGAGCGCAGAACAAGCTCATGGTGGAGAAAGTACAAAAAAAATATCTACGATATCTCTATAACATATGAGTGAGTTCGGTGTCTATCCATGGATTTATCCTACTCAGTTCCTGCTGAACATGCTCGGGTATAACTCCTTGAACGTAAGAAGAGATCTGCGTCTCCTGGTATACGTTGTCAAACTCGTTCGAGGAGTTGTGAGCTGTCCAGCATTACTACAAAGATTAGCTTTAAATGTTCCTAACAATTACACTAGACTGCGCCGGCAAGAACTGTTCTCAATAATAACATACGCAAGAACGGGTCTTCCTGCCGCTATGCCTGTTGGAAGGGCCTTAACTCTTCTGAACGGGACTGCTTCGGATATTGACATATTTCATATCACATTGCCAAAAGCAAAAGTAAATTTTCTTCTTAGATTGGGTGCGTTAGAAAGCACTCATCAACATACTTGAATATATGTGTATCATATGTTTGTGTGTATATAATCGTTTGTATACATATGCATTATTTTTTATTTTATATATTTTTTTCTCTCTATGTAATTATTTTTCTTTTTTAATGTCTTGTATTTTTCAAAGTAACTGTTTTCATATGTATATCACAAAATATTACGAAATTTTACCAAGTAGACTTACGTAATTGTCAAAGACTTGTTTATTAGTGGTAAAGAACTTTGATTTGTTTTTAATGGAACAACGCTTACATATAACAAGAAGAATTGGATTTTTCGAGAATTTTATGGATATATTTAAGTGGAAGCAGGAGTTATGCTAAATGTTTTGGGATATAAAAGTGTAGATTGAAGTTTGAGGGATTAGGAGAGGAAAGGGAAAATACAGAGGTAAAAGTGATCAACCCCTGTGCACCTCCATTATGTTCATCGTGTAAGCCCACAAGCTTTTGGAAGGTTATTTATGATATGTTGTGAGCTCTGCTACCAATACATATCATTTTATGTTGTAGTTCTAGGTTCTAGGGGATGCTAAGTGGGAGGTGTGAGCATATAAGGGTGTTAAGTGGGAGAGAATTATATTTTATTTAAAAGAAACCTAGGATGCATTACTATACGGTAAGCATTAAAACCTATTACTTTTTTATTTATTTATTATTACACATGACAAGAAATATACACAATTTGAGGAAAAACAACAGGTTATTTGATTTGGACATAAAATTATAATGGATCTGGGTTTGTTGCCTTTCATTTGTCGTATCCCCAGAAAACTAGGCTTTTGCCTGTATCTCACTGAGGATATTTAGCATGAAAAAATAAATCGATACTTCTTTCCGATTTTTGATTACACAAAAAAACCCCGTTGCACGCTCTCATCAACCTGACAAACAGTGACACTCAACTACAACTGGAAACATGTTGCGAAATTCAACTCCTCACACATTATCACTCCAGAAAGACCAAAAATATTCATTCCACAATATACCGCACACACTCATAAGAATAAAAATTAAAACAAATTACTATACGGTTAGTATTGAAATCATCACCTAAGAGTAATAAGATGTTAAGTTTAATATTTTATTTAAAATAAACCTTAGAACCATTACTATACGGTAAGTATTGAAACCTATTACTATACGGTAAGTATTGAAATCATTAATACCAGATTAATAAGATGGTATAAGTATTATATTTTATTTAAAATAAACCTAGGAACCATTACTTTACGGTAAGTATTGAAACCTATTACTATGCGGTAAGTATTGAAATCATCAATACCAGATTAATAAGATGGTATAAGTATTATATTTTATTTAAAAGAAACCTAGGATACATTACTACAGGGTAAGTATTGGAACCTATGTTATTACTGTACGGTAAGTATTGAAATCATCACCACCAGATTAATAAGATGTTAAGTATTATATTTTATTTAAAAGAAACCTAGGATGCATTATTATACGGTAAGTATTGAAACCTATTACTATACGGTAAGTATTGAAATCATCACCATTAGATGAATAAGATGTTAAGTATTATATTTTATTTAAAAGAAACCTAGGTTGCATTACTATCGGTAAGTATTGAAACCTATTACTATACGGTAAGTATTGAAATCATACCACGGAGGGTGGGGGCATCGGGAATTAAACCCGAGACTCTTGGTTCGGGAGTCAAGCGTTCTTCTATATTGCCAGGCCACTAATATTGGTTGTGATGATGATGTTTCATAAAAAAAGGCATAGATCTTTTAATAATTAATTACTTGTTTATTCCACATGTTTCTATTTATTATCTTGATGCTGTATTTAGTCGGAATAAGCATTTCGTCTGACGAGAGTCTCAATACATAAGATATACTCACTTGGAGAAGAAACACGACAGTAAAACTAAATTATTAAATATTATAATACGGAATTCCATAAAGATGATGTGTCGTATTTAAATGACAAATGCATTGTTAAATATTATTATATAAAATTCCACAAAGTCGTATTAAAATGACAAATCGTGTTCAAAACCATAAAATAATAAATCTTTTTTCAATAAAGACAATGCGAAACAATAGATTGAATAAACTAAATATAGAAATAGATTTGAAAGACATTAACGTTTATATGACCTTTAAATGCGTAGGAAAATGCGGAATTGGCCGCAAAGTAAAATAATTGAATGGCAAACAAGAAACATAAAAAAGACGCAAAATTTGTTGCGAAAAATAACAAACTTGCAAAACACCAATTGAAATCGATCAAAACGAATGTATTCAGAAATAAATAATTTATAACTCCTTCGGAAGGAATAATAATAAAAAAATCTTCTTTGGCAAAACAAGATATCGAAATATTATTTTTTTGAAAACTGTGACCCTCTTTTCCTCGTTAGAATTTGACGTAGATTGCATTACTGATTAAGGGATGTATGGTTTGATTTATATTGGTGATTAAATTCTGATTTACGATATACTAAATCAACAGAATCATAATGATCTTTATCAGAACTTCCCCCAAGTTTTTTCTACAAAATATGTGACTTCTGAGACCCACCTGACTTTTATGTCTTTATTAAACTCTCTTTTTTTATTGTACCTTGCATGCAGAGTTTTTCGAGCCATCTGCAAATTTATCAAAAACCTTTTTAGTGTATCAAATATACATATACTATGCGTATCCAGAAAGTAAGTGTACTGAGGCTCTCACGACCGGATGGATTTTATTTTCGACATGTTGGCTACACTTCCGTGTAGCCTGACCCTTCCCCTCCACAACGAGACCGGTTCGAGGTCAGTACGTTGAGAAGTGTCGACGCGACAACACGTTTCGTGAAAAATGTCAATCCCATCTCCCGCCAAGTTGAATCGAGTGGAGGCCGGGCAAGAGTTTTTGAGGCGCTGCAAACTCCATGGAGATGAATTTCTCCGCTCCATCGTTACTGGAAATGAAACTTGGGTTGCACACTACACGCCTAAAACCAAAAGGCAGTCTCAACAGTGGCGTCACACCTCTTCACCCTCCGCCAAAAAGTTCAAAACCACAATTTCAGCCAAGAAAATCATGGCATCCGTATTTTGGGACGGTCAAGGCATAATTTTAATTGAATATATGCCTCAAGGGGAGACCATTAACTCTGCAAGATACTATGAGACCCTAAAAAAATTGCAGAGGGCGATTCAGAACAAGAGGAGAGGCATGCTGACAAAGGGAGTCTGCCTGTTGCACGACAATGCCAGACGGAACTGCTCGCCTCGTTTAAATGGGATGTCCTGAACCATCCTGCGCATTCCCCTGACCTAGCACCTTCAGATTACTATCTCTTTACCTCCCTGAAGCTGCACATGGGTGGAAAAAGGTTTTCAACCGACGAGGAGGTAAAGGAGGAGGTGGAGAAGTGGACGGAGGGGTTGGCGGGAAACTACTTCGAGGAAGGCATCAAAAAGTTGATACCCCGCTTCACCACCTGCATTGAGAGGAATGGCGACTATGTCGAAAAATAGCTTACATATGTACTACGGTAACCACGTAATTTTTTTGTTTAAATAAAAAAAATTGTAACCTACAAAAATTCAGTACACTTACTTTCTGGATATGCCTCGTATATTTGTTGAAATATTTCAGACGTGACTTTGTAGAATTTATAAATAAATGCAACATAAAAATAAAACACCGTGATATTTTTTTTCTTTTCCTATTTATTCTTTAATCTAGATATGCGGGGGTGTAGGATGTAAGCCCCCTGATGCCCTTGCGGTCGGGCTCGCCCTACATTGGTGGGGTGTATCTCGGCCGGGGGAATGTTTGTGGGATGAGCCCGGACATTTTAGTGTCTTCTCTCTTGAATGTATTTTTTTGTCATCTATTTATTTTCTGTTTTTTTTATATTCTTGTTCTACGTGTTCAAGGGTGTGGGCTGAAAAACATCTGGTGTCCCCGTGGCTGGGTTCACCCTATATTGGTGGGGTGTATCTTGGCCGAGGGGATGTTATTAGATGAGCTCAGACCTTTTGATAGCTTCTGTATTTAATGTATTGTATTATCTGCAATTTATTTGTTTTAGAAGTGTTATTTAAATATATTTTGTACATACCATATTGCTGTCAATAAACCTATATTTATTTATTTACTTATTTGTTTTATGTAATATATTATTTATAAAACAAATAACACTGTAATTCAACATTTCAATGTGAAAAAATCCTACACAATAAACTTAAAGGGTTATTTATGTCTTATGAAAAATATGTTATAAAAAACCTGTTATGTCTTATGAAAAAAATGTTAAACTGTACTGAATATATTGCTTACCGAGCTTAAATAGAAATTTTTCATAACCTATAGATTAAAACTAACATTAAAACTTAATAGAAGCCGACCATCCCGTTATTTCCAGTTCAACGCTTCTCTTTTTTTACGGCGTCCTTTACTGTCCATGCAGTGAGACTCTGGAATAAGTTATAAACCAATAGAAGACTCGCTCCGTCTTTGGCATACTTTAATAAGCGACTGTAAAAACTTTTAATTTCTAGTCATTAAAATAACGTGCTTTATTCCTGATTTTTCATTTCCTTTCCTCTCCACTATCCCTTCCTTTCCTTTTAATTAATGATATCTCACTTTATATTTAAAAAGTATATTCGGGTGATTGTCCGTCTTTGTGGGGTTCGTGGGTATGTGCTCACGTATATGTTTATGGATTTTGTGGGGATGGATAGTCATTTGAATGATTTATGCGACCACGTAACTTGCTTTATTTACTTTTGTCTGATTGGTTGGAGGAGATTGCCTCCTGGCCATAAGCCCGCCAGATTGTATTTGCAATAAAAGTGTTAAATAAATAAATAGATATATTGGGAGCCACCTTGGTTAACAATGTGTTGAGTACAGTTTGATAAAACTTTTGTAAAGCGAAATATGACTGTTACATGTTCTTAAGTTTATTATGTATGTTTTCTACACTTTGAGTGTTAAATCATTTTGTTTAAAATGGAGTTCGACAATATTAATACCAAATAAGTGAATAAATATAAAATTAAAATAGCATGCATACATATCCTAACGCCATTTCCATGTTGGGGTATGCGGAGAGGACAGAGCTCCAAATTTTCCTTTCTCGACACACATCCTGCGCCTTTTCTACATTAATTTACCTTCTCACATATTTAAGTTTTCTTTTTTCAAAATATCATTAACTGGATTCAACTATACATGTTTCGGTATTTTACTCACATTTGTACGAGTGTAATTATAATGTATTTATTCTGTTAGCCTTTCTTCATTCATCGTTTTACATGCCCAAACCATTACCGAGTGGTTTTCTTCGTCTTATTCAACACATCAGCTTTAATATCACATTCATCTCTTATAAATTTATTCCATATTCTGTTATACATTGTCCCTCCATGTATTCTTCTCGATGCACGTATTTCTAAAGCATTAATGCAATTCCTTTTTATATTTTAAATTTTGATTCTCTTCACTTTGGATGTAAGCATATCACTATGCGCATTTCTACACACACACACACACACACACACACACACTTTGATGCGTCCTTTTTGGGAGAGTTTATTAAATAATTGTTGTTTATAGTTAAGGCATTAACGTTGTGGAGGTTTAAAGACATTGTAATTTTTTTGTTAAAAATAAATTACAATAAATAATTGTTTATATTTTCTTTTATTTTAAAGGATTTAGAGTAAGATGCTGTCTAAGATTATAAAGGAAATGGAGTAAGAAATGGAAATGAAGAAAACACCAATCGAATATAAATAAAAAAAAAGTATACTCGTACAATTGTGGAATGAAACCAAGTTGAATGTTTTATTTTCTCTCCATATCAAATGTTTTATTTTCTCTCCATATCAAATATATTACCTTGACCATAAAAATCCAGACTAGAATAAGTGCACCAGGGAAATATGTTGCCTTTACAACAACACTAATTTCAATAAGCATTTTCAATCAAAATGTTTGATAGGGTCGATGTCAAATTGACCGAGAGTTTAACATAACAAAAGGGGTGAAGCAAGGATATGTTGTGTCACCTTGATTAATTAGCATACATATATAGATGCACGCATTCAAAACATACGATTATAAGGGTAACTGTTTTTTTTATGATATTCTATTATAATGAATGACGAAAATTAATTATAACTTCTTCTTGTTCTTAGACTTTCTATAGACTCAAGGGTCTGTTACTGTAGGATTGTCCTCCTATGATGCTCAGCTCCTGTTATCTCTCCATCGTTTCGGGGGTCTCCCTGGTGCACGCCGTCCATCCGGTACCCCATGCAGAGCTATGTATGAGATTCTTGTGGAATTCATTCTCTGTACATGTTGGTACCAGTATCGTCGACGCTGTCGTCCCCATCTGACCACATCTTGGACCTCACAGACCTCTCGGATTGTGGTGTTCCTTACACGATCACGCAAAGTTGAACCCCATGCAGAGCTATGTATAGAATTTTATAACTAAATATATAATATAGAAGAATATCATGTCGCCGTTTCTCTGTTGGAGTTACAGAGAAAACAGAAGTCCAAAAGTCCTATGGCTATACACATGTTTTGTCTCCTCTACACACATTTGTTGTCATTGTCATCTTTGCTGGACCACATAGTCGAGGACCTCTTGTCATTCCAACACCAATTAAGCTGGAAAGCAAAACTGTGCCACGGTGCCTTTTCCTTGAATCAGTGAGTCGTTCTACACAAGCAAACTCACTGGCCACACCACTGTACTGAATCCAATGGCACATCGAAAGGAAATGATCAGAACATACTGGCATGTTTTCTTTTTATCTCATTTGAGAAAATATATATGACCGAAGTCATAGGTATTCTTACATGACCGAAATTATAGTCGGAAAAAAAACTGTTTTATTCGAGGGAAGTAACACAGTCCGGGGTTGGGTTCGAACCTATCTTGAATAGGGTGTTATTATTAGATGAACCTAGACCGTTTGATAGCTTCTCTCTCAAATGTATATTTTTTTCTCTGCTTTAATAATACACTATGTATAATTTCTGTATAATTTCTGGATATGTATAATTTCTGGATGTATATTTATATACAACGTTGCTATTAAAAACCTTATATTTATTGAAGTGGAAGTTCAATAAACGAAAGGGCAAATTGGCCTGAACGCACAAAAAGTGAAACGGTGTATTACATTATTCTTTTATTTTATTATTATCAAATTATTATTAAATTATTATTTATTATTATTAAACGTTTCATTCATTTATAAATTATGATAATTATTTTAATATTAATAATTATTTTTTATTAATAATAATTAATATTATTCAGTGCATTACCAAACGATTGTCAGACCCGCACTCCTCTATGGCTCCGAATGCTGGACGATGTATAACTCTTACTCTAGGCAACTGGAAACTGTTGAAATGAGCATGCTAAGATGGTCAGCTGGTGTGTCCCTAAGAGACAAAATAAAAAGCTCACGCATTCGTGGAAGCCTAGGTGTTACAAACATCAACAGCAAGATGGAGGAGAGGCGATTGAGATAATATGGGCACGTTGGACGCAGAGCACCCGATCATACTGTGAACCAGGCAATCTCCATGGATCTTTCTCGAATAACAACCAGAGGAAGACCAAATAATTCATGGGTGGTGCAAAAAGATAACCTGATGTAGAGGCACGGCCTGGGGGACGTAGTCCGGGACAGAAGAGCATACAACCTGAGGACGAGGAGAGCTGACCCCAACAGTCTTCGCAGACAGTGAGTTGGGACGGAGCCAGGGAAAAGAAGTGCATTATATTATTATTATTTATTATTAAGAAAATTATTATTTCTTATTAAAAATTAAAAAAATTATATTTCAGTTATATGTTATTTTTATATTTATATATTTAATAATTATAAATTTTATTTTATATTAAATTATTTTATTTAATATTTATTTAAATATTTATTTAACAGATAATTTATATTGAATATATAATTGTAATAATATATTTGATACTAAAATATTAATAATTATATTATTTCTATATTTTAATTAATTATAATATAATAAATTAATAATATAATACAATAATATTATTAATAATATAATAAAAAATAAATAATTATTGAAAAAGAATTAATTTAATAATTAATAGTAACATAGAAATATATATTCATTTAATATTAAAAAAATACTAATTTAATATTATTAAGTGTATTACTCGTATATTATTATTAAAATTATTATTAATCATTAAAATTATTATTATTTGTTATTAAAAAATTTATTTTTTTTAATTAAGAGAGATTTTCTTGAATTCAATTCCACATAACCATTCCCTAATCTAAAAAAAAAATCGTTAACAAATGGAAAATAAAACCAATGCATAAAATTAACTTTTCCTAGGAGCTAAGAAGTTTCACTCTTCAGCGCGAGAGTCTCACACATCTGTTTTTTTATTAACAGCAAGAAGAATAGACAATTTAAGATATTTCAGAAGATGATTATAGAAAATTTCTTACTGAAATTAGAAAAAAACGAGTTTCCTTTTATGTATTTAATATTTTTGCATCTTTTTTTCCCCTTGAAGCACTTCTATTGTTTAAGAATGTATACGAGTATGATTGAAAAGTGTCAGTGTTTTGTCTCGCGAAAATATATGTTATACTATATGTACAAACTATCAAACTTGTCCAACTAGGCATTTTGTGTAATGTCAATGAACATATGAGTGGTCAATGAACATATGAGTGGTACATTTAATAAGTCAATGAACATATGAGTGGTCAATGAACATATGAGTGGTACATTTAATAAGTCAATGAACATATGAGTGGTACATTTAATAGTAGGCTCAAAGGCTCCTAAAACTTATCTTATACGGAGAAATAAAGAGGAAACGTAGGGTTGTTGGCAAAGGAAGGTCTGAAAGAGTCGCTGATTTTGTGCGGGGCATCTGAAGACTTGGAACAGACTTGAAAGACTCGTGCACAGTACAGAGCCATCTGTTCTTAAGCTGGTAGCGTTTCAATAGTTAAACGCGTGAGAAATAGTCAGCGTGCTGTGAACGTGGGTTAGCATTACCAGGGAACTCAGCAGGATCTACATGTACGAGTATGTTACGTCTGCGGGAGGGAGTGCGCATCAAGGATCGGGCTGTTTTCTTCCAGAATATCACAGAATTGATGTGGATGGACAGCTCGAGATTGACGTTGGAATGGCGAGGGTATCCTTGACTAAGAGGCTCAGTTCCTTGACTACGACATTTCAATGTTATATCAATTTAGAAATAAATATTTTTAAAAAAACCAGCATCGTCAGATACTTTGTTGTTCAAGTCTCTTGATATTTAATATATTTGACATTTTGCGAATTATTTATTGATCTTCTTCTTCTCCCTGGCTCCACCCCAACTCATTGTCTGCGAATACAGTTGGGGTCAGCTCTCTTCGTGAGGACGAAGAGCACACAACCTGAGGAGGTTGTGTGCTCTTCTGTCCCGGACTACGTCCCCCAGGCCGTGCCCCTGCATCAGGTTATCTTTTAGCACCACCCACAAATTATTTGGTCTTCCTCTGGTTGTTATTCGAGGAAGATCCATGGAGGTTGTCTGGTTCACGATGTGACCGGGTGCTCTGCATCCAATGTGCCCATACCATCTTAATCGCCTCTCCTCCATCTTGCTGTTGATGTCTGTAACACTTAGGCTTCCACGAATGCGTGAGCTTTTTATTTTGTCTCTTAGGGACACACCAGCTAACCATCTTAGCATGCGCATTTCAGCACTTTCCATTTGAAATACTAATGAGTGTTTTAAAGCGAAATAAAATAATGTATTAAGTTAATTTAATTTTTAATTTCTAAGTAATAATAAATATTAAATAAATAAATAAAGGTTTATTGATAGCAATATAGAATGAACATAATATATTTAAATAACATTTCAAAAACTCATAAATTTTAGATTATATTGTATATTAAAGACAGAAGCTAGATAATATTGTATATTAAAGACAGATTGCCTGGTTCACAATGTGATCAGGTGCTCTGCGTCCAACGTGCCCATACCATCTCAATCGCCTCTCCTCCGTCGGTCGGGTGGTTATAGCGCAATACATTGGTCCTAGGGACTAGACCGACACAGCTTCTCCCACCATGCTCCTCATAACTTCACGCGGTGACCGACGGGCAACGGACTTGAGGGTGAAGTTGATGGTAACCAATCCGTCGGGGTATCCCATACGGCTAAAGTGAGAAGCAGTGAGCGTCTGTTTCGCATGTTAGCGGCGGCTCACAAATGGTGGGTGTGGCAACTCGACATATTCAGGTACTAGTCACATACACCATCGCTAATGGGTATCCAGGCTCATTAGATTAATCCAACAATGGGCCATTACATGACCAATGACAGCGGATATAGCCTTAGTTAGTTGGGCCACTCTGGTTCCACGTCCGATGACAATCGGTGGATAAAAACTCAGTCAAAAAACTGAATTATTAATTGATGATTCTATTTTATTAGAATTTGGTTGTATTTAGCACAACATTGCGGGTTTATTGGGACATGTCAATCGCTTCTAGCCCACCAGAAAGGCGTAAACTAACATTAAGCGAAAACAAGACTACAAACTAAGTACCAACTAGAATCAAACCTGTTACCCTAGAGCTAGAAGATAGGCTTCTTATCAACAAGACTTTGAAGATCGTTACAAATTGAAAAAAAGCAAAGAAAATATTCCTTCTGGCAGTTTTTCACAGGCCAAAGTATTTTTTGTAATTTGTTTTTCAAGCACTGTTTATTCCACTTTTTGTAATGGTATAACCCTAACGGTTTCAAGGCTTTCACCTCATCTTCAGGGGAGCACAAACAAGTCTTGTTTGTGCTCCCTTGAAGATGAGGTGTGCACCTTGAAACCGGCAGGGTTATACCGTTACAAAAAGTGGAATAAACAGTGTTTGATAAAACAAATAACAATGTCTTTAAACCTCCACAATGTTAATGCCATGAAAATAAATAATATACAAAGTTTTTTTTACGAAGTTAATGGAAACTTTCACCTTGACGTTGGCCATTCATTTTGTTTTTATTGAGTTTCTTTAGTTTTGTACTGAAATAGTTGATGTACTGAAATATTTAAAAAAAAAAAAAAATAACGTTGCATAAATGAGAAAAAAAGCAAACGTTACAAAATGAGAAACCTACATAAAACTATTTTCTCTCTCCCAATTTTCCACCAAATTTAACACAGAATCAATTGCAGAACAAATATATACGAACCACCCCGAAAAATTTTACGTTACTTTTATGTAAATAGTTAAGATGGGGAGATAAGTAAATAAGGCAAAGAAGGAGAAGATATCGTTGATCCTGTGGCGTATAATGGTCTACCTCTTAGTTATAATGATATGGATGGCGTGTGCAGCTTTAGTAAGCACTTGAAAACATTCCTTTTTGATGAGCTTCTAAGTATCAGCGTTCCTTATCAACACAGTTTCTATGACCTGCACTATTTTTTTATTATAACAAAGTAAACATTGCCAATGACACTAATGATCGGTATTAAAATGTAGAGTTGTTGCCGATTCATATTTGACTAGAGTTTAACTTAAATAAAAGGCACTTTTAATAAAATCTCAACAATAAGGTTGATTTTTTTATAATAAAGGGATAAATAATTTTGTTTACGTAAATTGACCTTTTATCCTAATTTTCCGCGAAACTTAACGCAGAATCAGTTGTAGAACCAAAATAGTAGAAATATTACAAATCACCCCGAACGAGTTGTCGTTACTATGATGTAAATACAAAACCGAGGGTGTTATGTTAAGATGGGGAGATAAAGAGATAAGAAGAAGAAGAACGAAAGTTCGTTAGAAGAAAAACCGTTAAGAATTTGCTTAAATAACCAAACGCCCACGCCTTCCGTTGTCGTGAAGTAAACGAGAATTTTCGTTTCAAAGCCAAAAATATAACATGTTATCATGACGCGATGCAGCTTCGCTGTTACTTTAACCGTTCTCGAAATGTGAACAACATAAACAGCTATTCTCTGGATGGGAACAATACGAACGGAGGTAGACGCTGCAAGATAAGAGGAGCGAACAAGACGGAATGATCTTTGCGAGTTCCTTGAACTAGCGAATTGTTTTTCACGCACCGAGCACGCATCGCCCTCGCCACCCTTCATCCCCTTCCTCCAGCGTTGTGCCTGTGAACCTGTGCGAGTGGAGAAGGGGGGAGGGAGGTACTGCTGAAGGGGGAGGGAGATCCCGGGCTATCCCCTTGCTTGTACACGGTGTTCGGGATGTGAAATTAACCAATACCCGGGATAGATGATGTATGCTTCATTTGCTCACAATTTTTATTTCAATTATTTAGGGGTCGTAAAATTATACATACATACAATCACGTTACCATCATGTTGGGATAGGCAGAGAGGAAAGAATACTAGACTTTCCTATCGTGACACACAACTTTCGCCTCTTTTATATCTATACACATTCTTGCACAGCTCCTCAGATTTCCCTCCTTCCTCTTCTGTATGGTCCTATTATGGTCCATCATCATCCCTCTTGTGACGTCGACTGCCAGCTGTCTTTCCGTCTTTTGGGAGGATATTATCTCTGGCCATTCTTACGGCTCTTGGTTCTCCCATTCCACACATGTTCGTTCCAGAACCTTCTTCTCTGTCGTCCCCATCTGAGAGTATCTTCAACTTCGCACGTCCTTCGGATTTCTGTGTTTCGTACTATATCACGAAGGGTTTTGCCTGCGATACTCCTGAGTACTTTCATTTCACTGGTTCGAAGGAGATTTTTGGTTCTGACTGTGTCGACTCTGGAATCTATCATATGCTGTATGCCATTATGGGGCGGACACAGGTCTTGTATATCCTCACCTTGCTTTGGATGTTCATTTACTTGTTTTTCCAGATAGTGTTCTTTAAACACCCGGAAATAGCTGCAACCTTTTGTGATTGTTCAAGTACTTCGCCAAAGAGGTCATTATTGCACATTATGCTAGCACCTTTTTTAATTGTCCTTTCAAATTATCATAAACTTGAGCTTACCAAACCTTCCTTGTTTATCCTCTGCCACGCTTTGAACTCACGTTTGCACTACATATTTATGTTGTTAGTTTTCCTTTATTCATTTGTTACATGTACCACAGCCATCTCAGAGTGTTCTTTTTATCTTGCTTAACACAACAGCCTTAAGTGCCTATATTCATCCCTAATCACTTCACGCCGTAGTCTGTCAAAAATGGTCACCCCATGCACTCGTCTAAGTGCACGCATTTATTCAGCATTCATTCAGCTCTAGTCTTGTTGTTTGTTCAGGTTTTATTTGCACATAACAAAGTTGATACTAAATACTGTTTTGGATTACCATATTGGGAGATTTTAGTTCTGTCCGGTTCGAGTATTTATGTATTAGTGCTCCAATTATTTTTTTTTCTATCGCTACACGCGTTTCAATATTCTTTTGTAACTCTTCCATCATCGATTGAATTTAATAAAAAAGAATAATGTCGTTTAGTGACATTTATCCACTCAAAAAATACCTCGAATAACTTGTCGAAAGAGTGATATTATTCGTTTTTTTTCTGAAAAACATTCAACTATCACCTTTTCGTAGTTTCATAGGCAAATCGTTACATTGTCTGCCCTGTTCAACTCGTCGAAGTAGCTGATCTTTTTGCTGAATGGTAAAAAAGTCTATATTTCTTTCTAGCTTTATCTCAAATTTTTAATTATACGAGTACTTAATTAGAGTAGGTTCTTTTAATTCGTAAACTTTAAATCCTCCTATGTTTTGAGGCTTTCGTGGTTCTTTGCATTAGGTTTTTGGGAGTATTGTATCACGTGGTTTGGCTTACGAGGTATCTTAAACCAAACCACGTGGTACAATAATGCAATAACCCTATATAACTTGAATTTATTCTATTTTTGAAACCACTCTCTGACAGTTATAATATTTAAGTATATCAAAAGTTCTATTTATTTATTTGGTTCTCGTCTACATACCCGCACAAGTAATGTTCACATTCCAAAAAGCGTGGTCTGTAGACAATATTGTCTACAGACTCATGATACATGTTGGCAATACTACTATCATCATCATCATTGCCGGGCCTCCCCTAGGATCCCCTCGCCACTCCAACGTCAGTCTTGAACCGTTCTCCCACGTCCAACTCAATCTCCAATTCCAATTCAATCTCCTTGCCGATCTTTCCCTTTACCTTAATGTGGACTCTGTAATTCTAAAAGACGTAACTTAGTGTCAATGAAGGTGAGATAGTGAAAGATTTTAAAATATAAATTGCAGAAAGAAACCAGGTTAATTTAGAACTATATTTGCCAAATATTAAATATGTTTTTACACAGTGGTATTTTAGTATTCATCTCGATGCACGGAAGTTAAGTTTGAACATTAAAGAAGAGTGGATAAATATATATATACATATTTTTTAATTATTTATTTATTTAACACTTTTATTGCAATACAATCTGGCGGGTTTATTGGCAGGCGGCAATCTCTTCCAACAAACCAGACAAAAGTAAATGAAGTAAATTACTTGGTCGCATAAATCATTCAAATGACTATCCATCCCCATGAAATCCATAAACACATACGTGAGCACATGCCCACGAACCTCACAAAGACGGACAATCACCCGAACATTATTTTTCATATAAAGTGAGATATCATCAATCAAAAGGAAACGAAGGGATGGTGGAGAGGAAAGGAAAAGAAAATCAGGAATGAAACACGTTATTTTACTGACTAGAAATTAAGAGTTTTTTCAGTCGCTTCTTAAAGCATGCCAAGGACGGAGCGAGTCTTATATTGGTTTGTAACTGATTCCAGAGTCTCACTGCATGGACAGTAAAGGACGACGTAAAGAAAGAGGAGAGGAATATATATCATCACATCGAATCTCTTGCTGGTTAGGCAAAGATAATCAATCTCCAAACTTTTCTATCCAAGTACATACATTTGGCTTTCTCCGCATTCATACATCTCGTCATGCTAATGAGCTATTATTTATACTTCTTGCTTTACCTTTTTTCAAAATCTAGTCTTGCCACGCCAGAAAACGAACTTCCACAAATTTTCCTTAGCACACGGATCTCCACAGCATTAATCTTACTTCGATCTTTCTTCTACCAAGTCCAAATTTCCTTTCCATGTAGAAATACGTACATTGCGAAAAATATCTATTTCTATATTTATTCTATTTCGTTATAAATATAATAATATAGAAATAGATGAATATAATATAGAAATAGATATTTTATTTAAAATATCTATTTCTATATTATATTCTATATCTATTTCGGTATTTCAATGTATGACAGAATAAACAATGATAAAATTAGATAAAACTGTTTGTCAGAGTTATATGTTATAAGTAAAATTAAGAAAAAAATTGATATGGCAAAAACATATCTAGACTATGAGTTCTGAGAGATTTAAAAATCAAATATAGATAGATGTTTGGAATGAAAAGTTTGCGAAGAAGAGGAAGGTCGAAGAAAGAATGGAAGGATATAGTTGGAGGAGTTTTGAGGTAGCAAAAGGTATGGAATATGAGAAACAGAAGAGCATGAAGGACGTGATGTATAAATGTGGATAGGTGAAAGCTATTTGTATGGATAAGAAAGTGTAGAGAAATGCCCTCTCTGTCTACTCGAAGAAATAGATACGGCTTGATGGTATGTATGAATATTTCTCAGAGATTAAGACATTCCCTTATTGGGTGACCCAAAAGTTTTGCTTTATTAAAGACCTTTTTGTAGTCAACTAGGTTCCGTATAAATGTGCATATTTACAGCAACAACAAGGCATACTCGTATTCATATTAACCTTTCCTTCCCTGTGTTGGGTATCTTCTACACGTTGCTTCTAATAACCATCAATATCTCTATAAATATAATAAATACAAGGTTAAGATTTTAGGTATTCCTCCATAATATATTTACGCATTGATTTAAAAAATTATATTAATAATAATCAGAATTTATCGACTACATCGAGGTGTTTTGTAAAGATCGAAAACAAATTCGCATTTAAACGCTGCGAGTGCCTCGTCTTGACGATAGGTGAATAGTATGCGGGAAGCGCGACACTATATTCGCATCTCACTCTTGCATACTAGACTGAATTGCGAGAACCTGAATTGTCTCAACTTCGCAAGCAAAGGCGTAAGCGCCGGGGTATGCGACTGACGTTCCGCGCCACTAGTTGCCTCTAGGCATGCAAATAGGTAAGACGTACGCCCGTTCCGTGAGCGTTTTTTAATGTTTTCAGATGGTTTTTTAATGTTTTCAGCAAATAAATCTCAATTATTATAATTTTTAACTTCAATTATAATTAATTAAGGGGATTATCTATGAATGTTCTTATTTTTCCGATTTAAAATCGCTAATTTTTTATTGCGTGCTCACTACCCAACACCGTAACACGCGTATTATTTTTATCACCGTAAGGGAAGGGTTAAATAATATTGCTGTCCATATTAAGTGTCTTTTTGCTTTATAAGTTTGAAATATTCATATCTGCACAGTTTTTCACACATGCATTCATAAACTTTCCCTCAACACTCCAAATCGGTATTCAGTTATAATGAAGGGTGTTGTAAGGCTATATTATTTTCAGCCCCTTAAAGCCAGTTTTCGAGTGTATAATCACTTAAGTAGGAATATAAATCATGGTTTGTTATCACATATGTTCTCAATACTACCTGACACTTGAAGTTATTTGGTCCAACTCAATAAGTTTAATTATTCCGAAGATGTAATCTAATCAAGAATATCATCATCATCTTGACATACGCATATTGTATTTATTTATAAATTATATACTTTTTTAACTTTTTGACCTATATTGTATTTATTTAGGCATTAACACTGTGAATGTTTAAATACATTTTTATTGATTTAACTAAAACATTTTTTTTTCTTTAGTAAGCGGTATATTTCTACCGGTTTCAAGATTTTCACCTCATCATCAAGGGACTTCAAGCAAGTATATATATCTGGCGGATTAAGTACTGTATAGAAATGTCTTCCAATCAACCAGCTTGTTAATACTTCTGAGTTTCCATGACTGTGTTTAATGTAGTACATAAAAACAATATTTTAGAAAAACTAACAAAAAATTAAAGAAAAATCTTAAGGAAAATAGGGATGATTTTAGTTTATTCTTAAATATCGAAAGATATATTTATAGTTCGGAAATTCTAGGATGAGTCCTGTGCCAGCTCACCAATTTGCTCCAATACAACCTTGTAACGATGTTCAGTAATTTAATTATTTTATCAACTTTAATATAAGCCTCAATTATAATAAATATCAAGTTTTTTAGGTAAATACATTGCATAAGGTTGTATTGGGGAAAATTTGTGAGCTGACACAGGACTCATCCTAGAATTTCCGAACTATAGTACATCTGATTGAACATCTGATTGACGGTGTGTGATGCGTTGATACTATATATACGTGTATAAAAAGATTCAGTCGTCGTCAGCCCGGAGGAGCAGTCCATACTCAGGAAAATATTTTTGAAGTGAAACTTCTATTGGCGCGGTAGGGCCAATTGTCCTGAACGTCACGAAAAGTGAAACGGTGTATTACATTATTATTAAATTATTGTTTATTATTATTAAACAATTTATTTTTTAATAAATTATTATTAATTATTTTAATATTAATAATGATTTATTATTTACAATAATTAATATAATTAAGTGTGTTATATTATTATTAATTATTAAAATTATGATTTATTATTAAAAATAAAAAAAAGAATATTTTTTATTTAATTAAGAGAGATTTTCATGAATTAAATTCCACATCTTCTTCTTACCAGTGTCGTGTCAGGTCCCCCAACGTTGAATATCACTTGAAAATAGGCATCTTTGTCCCCGGCAGCCCGAAAAAGATCTCCAACGCCCCTTTTGCCAGTCCAATCACGTATATTGCGGAGCCAGGAGACTTGCCTCCTGCTAACACCTCTTCGGACCTCTATTTTGCCTTAGATGATCAGAGGCAGTAAATTCCACGTAACCATTTCCTGATCCTAAAAAAAAATCGTTAAAAAATGGAAAAAAAAGCAATGCATAAAATCAACTTTTTCTAGGAGCTAAGAAGTTTCACTTCTACCGCGCGAGAGTCCCACGCACTTGTTTTTTTTTTTTCATGAAAACAGCTTGGATTGTTATACACACATGCACACCATCATGCCAATATCTTGCTGACGTAGGCAGAGAGAACAGTGTGCTAGACCATCCTATGTCGACACACGTATCTCGTCTATTTCATATCTATACACCTCATATAGCTCCTACGAGTTCTCTCATTCCTTATATGCCGTTTTTTTTAATATCATTCCCTTAATTCAACCATCCTTTCATTGGTCTTCCTCTACCACGCCTTCCACTCGCACTACGTTTTGTTAGTCTTTCTTCAGTCATTCATGTTGCATGTTCAAACCATTTCAGAGTACTCTTCTTCATCTTACTTAATACATCTCATTCCTAATCACTTCATTGTGTATTTTGTCATTATACATTATCTCCCTATATATTATTTTCAGTGAACCCATTTTCACAACATTTTCTCATGTCTTAGTTTATCCATCAACCCTTCCAAATATGTCGTATTGTATTGTATTACACTTTGGTTGTATGTAACGAACCAACCAGAAAGTTTTTCAGGAGTCTTGAAATGAAAACGAGACTGTTATCTTCTGTAATAAAATCTGGGCTCCAACGAAAATTGAACCCACAACTTCAAGACTGGAAAACATATGTCTTATCACCTAGGCCGCAAAGTTTGTTTTTATCCAGATTACCTCAAATTCGAGGCAAAAAACAAGGCCAAAAGTTTAAACGAAATGTGATAGCTTAAAAGGAAAGTAGGCAAAAAATGGAAACTAAGGTGGAATTTGACACAAGACAGTTCTAATGTTGGAATAACTACACAGAAAACATTGTCTAGCCTAAACTTTACCTGGGTTACATTTATCTAAGATGTGTCTATGGTACCTACCATGACGTGGAGAAGGAACCTAGACTCGGAAGAAGAGTTAATAGAGGATATAAAAGTAAAGTGGATAGTTCAATCAGTAATGCTATCTTGAAATCATCTATGTAGACTTATCAACGATGTAACAATTTTAGGAATATTTCAATGAATATTTTTCATAGGAGTGAGCAAAGTATAAATTACTGCACATGATCATCCAAGGCAAAATAGAAAGCCGAAGAGGTGTTGGTACGAGGCAAATCTTCTGGCTCCGCAATATACGTGATTGGACTGGCATAAGGGGCGTTGGAGATCTTTTCAGAGCTGCCGGGGACAAATATGTATACTCTCAGGTGATATTCAACGTTGGGGTGACCTGACATGACACTGGGAAGAAGAATGAGTGGGGAAAGTGTGAAACTCTGCGTTGCGTGTAATAGACAGCAAAAACCAAAAGGAGAATCGACCTAATCGCATCTTATCTATATAGAAGGTCAATATATAGTAGACATTGCTTGTTGCATCTTAAATAGTTAAGAAATTCAAGATTCAACTACCATAATTTAAAAATGTTATCTCTGTTTTATTATACGAGTATATGCAACATGATATTCGGCTTTCTACGAAAATATGAATGACTCTCCGAGATATTGTATTTTTTTTGTTCATTATCATCGTATGTCAATATCTTTATTAGACCTCGTCAGTTTTGGGTGTCTTTTTGATCTTCAGCGGAATTATAATTTTAAAAAATATGCACAATTTTATCGCAGTTTTGCGATAGTGATTTTAAATATAACATATTTGGTGTTTTTTGTTATCACATGACTATCTTGTTAAAACTTTTCTTATTGGTATCGTTCGTGGCCTAGTTGGCAAGACGATTGATTTACATCCGTGGGATTCGGGTTTGATTGTCGATAGTACCCAAAAAAAGGTCCCAGTCTGGTAAAATATTTCATCTGATAACAATGCCTATAAGTACTTGACTTGCATTTTTGCATATTTATAGTATTGTCATTAACGCGTATAGTAAAAAAATCATGACTTTTGTGCCAACTCCAGTGGATCTAAGCTCGAACGTTCCATTAATCGTGCCAAATACAATGTTGTCATCGAGTCACGTTTTCAAGTGTTTTCGAAAGGCCAATTTATATTCAATAACGAGTATGACACAAAAAGATAAATACTTTTTTTCTAAGACAAGTAATTATTCAGGAGGGGTAATTCGTAAGAGAAGTAATTATTCAGGAGGGGTAATTTGTAAGAGAAGTAATTTTTCAGGAGGGGTAATTTCAAATATACATCTATATTTACAGTAAACGATACTACATACCTTAAAACATTAATAATAAGAATAAAAACTAGTGAGTGCTTCATATATTGCAAAAGACAGAATATATGAATAAAATAAATGACCATCCAAAGGCGGATGACTCGTACTGCACCAAACCAAGCGTCACTCTTGACATCAATGTGAAAGGGGAGTAACATCACTCAATTTCTGAAGATGTCACTATTTAACTTGGAAAAAGTACAGCCAAAAAACATATTGCTCTATTGCCTGTAGTTTAATATGCTAGTTATGAAATTCGGAGATGAATGTGAAACTAAGCAACAAGAAAAGTTAAATATTTAATTGTTAAATCCTTAACGATGCAAAACCTTAATCTGTGCTGTGTATTGTAAGGGTTGCAAATGTCACATTTTCATCTCAGTCCCTTTGCTCGACGGACGGTTGAGTGATTTCCTGAGATCCGTGTGCACCCCCTTTCCGCATCCCCGCCGGAGGATCTGCGTGTATCCGCCCGTACCGCGCCCGCGCCCTCGCCGCTCGAGCCTCGCGGGGCAGGCGCCTGGCACTACGGCATTCAGTCGAGAGCTAGCTGCCCAGGCGGCGGGAACGGCGCCGACAGCCGTTGAATACGCGCGCGCGCGGCAAACGTTACAAAACAAACGCGCCAAAATGATACGCGATTTTTTAAATTTCATCCTAATTATTATATGACAATTAATAAAAAAAAAAAACAATTTTTTATTGCATATCGCGTGTGTTACCATTCCGTGATCGTGTTATTTTTTTTTTCTTCGCCTTTCGAAGATGAATTCTTGTAACGTGTCTCATTAGGGCGGGTAATGATGGTTTTCTTAATTTTTTTGGTACCTGTTCCATACACACCTGTATCGCATCTTTTGTTTTGGACCATACACACCAACTCATCCCATATTTGTCTGTAAAAAAACATGTTATGTATTCTTATTAAACGTAACTTTTTTGTAAATATACAGTTTTCGGTAAAAAAAATTAGCAATTACATGATTCAGAATAACTTTCAAGAACTAAATCTGTTTATGTTGTTTAAAAACAGTTTAGTTGTCTTATTAATTAACTGTATCTTTAGGAATTATCAAAGGTTTTAGTATCGTTTAATATATTCTACCTGTTATTTTACCTTCATGAAATCTTGTCTTTAAAATATTTAAAATACTTATTTCAATCATACAACCTAGTAGGTAAGATACTTGCCTTGCAGACCAAAGGTTGTGTGTTTGATTTGGGTTTGTATATTTTTTTATGAATAAGGGGTTCAGTCTGGTTTTCACTCAAGACGTCAATCACGTATTTCTGGTTGGTTGGAAAAGATTTCCATATAAATATACACCCCTTAAATGTAGTATATATAACCAAAGTGTACTATTAAAAAATGATAAAAAAAAACAACAATATAATGTTATGTGTGCCTTTCGATCATAAGAAAGTGAAATGAAAGCTTCCCCTTGCCGGTTAGCACAAATATTTTCTTATGCACAAAACGAGTTCGATTTGTCCTTTTTCTAAATAACTAAAAGGGAAAAGTATTTGTGCTATTTAATAAAAGTAGTTCCCCGGATTTGTTAGTACATCTAAGTATACCACAAACGTGTATTTTTAGCAAATGTGAATTATCAATGATTTTTTTCATTTGACTTTTAAAATTAACTTTTGAATATATTTAAAATAACTTAAAATAATGAAATAAAAGATAGTTTTGGTGTTTGACTCAAAACACGTTTTTATTTTCACATCAATAAATGTTAACTGTCGATTTATTTTGAGTAAATTTAACTTCTGATCGAAAATCGTGTTTAAAAAACATTTTGTAATATTTTAGCTTCCACTTTTTCTAAATAATTCTAACACTCTCGGTTAAACTATTTGTGTATTTCAGTTAAATGAAACGTAGTTGAAATAAGGAACTTTAAAAAGTGAATCCAAATGTATTGCTCAAAATAATAGCCCATATAGATAAATGTTAAAAACAAACATAATTAAATAAAGCGTGCTTTACACGCGGTGGTGTTAGATAAAATTCATACGTCTATAATTTCTTTAGAGACGCTACAAACCAATAGGAAGATTCTCAAAGAAACTTGAATTAGTAAAAAGTTTAAATTAAAAAAAATAATAATGAATTAATTAACATAAATAAAATTTCTATATGCTTTCTACATACCATTAAATTTCTTGCCAAATTTGATAATAAAAAAAATTAGGAAACATTTTAGAATTCTGTGTCCTTTAAACATTGTCAAGAATTTTTGTTATATATTATTTAACCAGTATTTCTTCATATTTTAATGAAGTTTTATTAAAAAGGGAGTGTAATTTAATGTTAAAAATAATATATGTCTAAAATATTTTTTACATGGACTTTTAATTCGTAAAATAACTGGTATATGAATTATTTTATACTGGGCGTAAGTATTGTGTGTAATGTGGTTTGCATTTTTCAGGAGTATAAAAAAATATATTTAATCATATTTCTGTTCCAAAGGAATGGAGAATATCTTTCATTCTTATAATTTAAGTTGGTCGCTTTAGGTAAAACGCGTGTTTTGGGAATGATGCTACGACTATATTAAGAACAAATTTCAGATAAGAATCAACATTCCAAAGAGTTTTGGAAAAAAATATCAACTTCGTCCTTATTATCGTGTATGGTACGAGAATACTCGCACAATTTTCCCCTTGAGACTTTCTTCATTACAAGTTGATAAAAGTTATCGAATAAAACAAGATTATATAGATTTTTATTTAAATTCAATTATGAGTTTGTGTAAATAAAATGTAAACCAAAAACAATGGATATCCCCTTCAATTTCATAACATTGTAAAAATTCGTTACAAATTCGCTCTCGTTAAAATTTTCATATAAAAAAATAAAATTGAAGGATTCTGAAAAAAACAAATTTTTCCTGCTTTTATTTTCAATTGAATTCCACATTTAAAAGATTTATATTTTTTTCTTCGATAATATAATTTAATAGTTGCAACACGTGAAATATTCACGGAAGTAAAACAAATTCTACATTTATGAAAATATATATTCATAAATATAGAATTTGTTTATATATATATATATATATATATATATATATATATATATATATATATATATATATATATATATATATATATATATATATATATATATATATATATATATATATATATATATATATATATATATATATATATATATATATATATATATATATATATATATATATATATATATATATATATATATATATATATATATATATATATATATATATATATATATATATATATATATATATATATATATATATATATATATATATATATATATATATATATATATATATATATATATATATATATATATATCATCAATACATCATCCCCTTTCACACCGGTTCAAAAATTGTTAGCTAGGTATTTAAAATTCGTTCAGTTATCACGGACCCACCGAGATTCAAATTTCGAATTACTTTCGGAGAGAATCCAAGTATTCCTCTTTCGCTCTCTTGTATTCAAAATTCAATTCTCGTATTCTTTCTTTGACGACAACCATCGTATGGGTTTTGGCCTATTTATACTATGATAAGCCATATGAATGACTTTAAATGCATTTTTGAAAAGATAACTTAATTTTATCATATTTTTACGAGTGATAATCCAAACAAAATAATTGAAAGAACTTTTGACTTCAATCGTTTTCATTTATTTAAAAAAAAATCTCACCTCTTAAGCACTCCCTTTGACCCTTATAAAAGGCTATCAGATAAGCAACGGTGAAATTATGTCTGAAATAATATATAAACGAGAGGGATACAAATTTAACTATTCAACGAACTATTGCCTTCAATAAGACTGAAATATTGTAGATAATTATTATACATTATAGCATAGTGTGCAATATTAGAAAACACTAGAAGTTAACTCATTTGCGAAGTCTTCGCAATTTATAAAAAATTATAATATTACATGAACTACACACATACACAACACTACACCTAAACCCGAATGTGTTATTATCACATATCGGAAGATCTATTAACCTGTTCACCACGTTAAAAATCAAATTCCACGAATCCTGTGCGCGGCACAATTTCAGCGTTTTTTAATTTCTAAGTTTAAACACATATTTTGTTTAGAACTACTGATATTTGATTACAACACCAAGTAAACATGACACTAAAGTAATTTTCTGATAATAAATAATAGTCATTACTCTTAAGGAGACTCATTAAATAAAGGAGATAAACTTAACATTACGTAAAATAAACAAAGGAATGCTACGATCAAATCAATGCTTCATGACACTCACCCAATCAAATGCATATAGCACTAGTAATGTTTATTTACGTAAGAGAGACTTAGTAATGTTTATTTACGTAAGAGAGACTCATCGGAGGACTCGATCCGCGCGACAGGTCGTTAATGCTGGAAATATTGAGAAACCAAAAAAATTCGGCGCTCTGTTTATTCAACAATATCTCATAAACTAATATATTATTTGACAAGGTTTTCAGAGATGTCGCTAGAATAAAGATTATTTTAAATTTTAGTTTAATTTTTATTCCGGTTTTGTGTCATTCTTTTTAAGTATTTGTGATTTGAAACTTGGATTGTCGTCAGATCACAGGCGTTTGTGCTCCCCGCGGAGAACACGTTAAGGTTTCTTTGAACCTAGTTTTCTATTGGTAGATTTCCAGCCGTTTTCTAACCAAATATGTTGTATTAAAGTATATTATCTAATGGCTGCAGCCACTTTCTTACGCACACAAAACTTAAATTTATTTATTAATATTCTAAATACTCGCATGTTAATAACAGTGCCTTCGAGCCCCGAGTAAAATCACCCTTGAGTTTGCTCTTTAAACAGTTCTTTATAAATGATCTATTTATTATTAGGAGGCTTAATTAAATAGGGCTAGTTATTCAAAAGCCTGATGAAATTTTTTAAAACTACTGCCTTCACTCAACCGTAAAAATGATATACGAGTAGTTTGTATAAAAATATGAATTTATTATTAAAATATGCAGTATTTACCTATTTAAGGCTAAACGTTTATTATTTCGAATGCAGTAATAAATTCACCACCGCGCACAGTTAGCAAATTAACGAAATTAACTTGTCGGACGTGTTGTGCATACCAATTCGGTCGTTAAAATGCATTGCGTTGTTACACTCTGTAAGCTTCTGATTTTCATAGAATATTTTTTCCGGTTTTTTGAAATCCTTCGAGTATACAATAAATATATAATAATAAAACCAGGTAAGTCACTTTTAAATAAAATCACGTTACTTATTTTATCGTCAATATTTTATATGTTTTCTTCTTCTTTTTGGTTAATGTCGTATGACATGTTTGTGACGGTGTGCTGTCCTGGGATGATGACGTCCAGCTGAATTTTATATGTGATTTTCAATATTTATTTGTTTTATTATTTCTCACATTTTAAAGAAAATATAATATTTTCTGTTACAATAATGGTTGTATTACAATCATCACATAATAAATTTAAAATTTTTTGGAATTTATTTAAAATTTTCAGATAATAATAAATCATTTACGAAACGATAGACTATTTATTCCTCGTATATAGAAGACACCTGTGCGTGTATTGATTTTTTATTTGCAAGCTGTTACACTTCAGTAAGCACCACGTTTTAAGAGACCATTCTCAAAGTTTCAATGGCAAGGATATCGAAATTCCAAGATGATCTTTAGACTTAATCTGCTGCAGGTTTTTTTAAGGCATAGTTTTATTTATCACTATTTTTTAATTACACAAATTCAGACGTTAAATAGCCTAAGAGTTAAAACTAGTCTTGAAGTGAATTCGCTAGATATTGAACTTAAAGCTTCCTGCTTGTTTACTATTAGACTTCGGCTGCCAAAAAAATGTTACAAACGAATGCCAGTATACGTTTATAAGAAATTATATTTGAAACCTTAAAGTGACTCGCTAGCTTAATTGATTAAAATCAAATAACTGCAGGTTAAGTTATTGGAAAACTAATCGTTAATGTAGTTTTGATTACTTAATATTTTGAATAATTATTTTTTTAAATAAACAATGATAAGTATCACCCCTTATCCAAATAACGCTTCAATTGTTATCAACGCAAGGCACCTACTAAGTGACGGTCCAACGATCTTGAAGTTAATCCACTGGAAATCGTACTTGAAACGCTTAGCAATTATACAGTGTGGACTGAAAACCCTTTTCTTTTGAACTACTAGGTAAGTCCAGAAAGTAAGTGTACTGAATTTTTGTAGGTTACAATTTGTTTTATTTAAACAAAAAAATTACTTGGTTACCGTAGTACATATGTAAGCTATTTTTCGACATAGTCACCATTCCTCTGTGATGATATGATGAAGCGGGGTATCAACTTTTTGATGCCTTCCTCGAAGTACTTTCCCGCCAACCCCTCCGTCCACTTCTCCACCTCCTCCTTTACATCCTCGTCGGTTGAAAACCTTTTTCCACCCATGTGCAGCTTCAGGGAGGTAAAGAGATAGTAATCTGAAGGTGCTAGGTCAGGGGAATGTGCGGGATGGTTCAGGACATCCCATTTAAACGAGGCGAGCAGTTCCTTCGTGGCGTTGGTCATGTGTGGTCTGGCATTGTCGTGCAGCAGGCAGACACCCTTTGTCAGCATGCCTCTCCTCTTGTTCTGAATCGCCCTCCGCAATTTTTTTAGGGTCTCACAGTATCTTGCAGAGTTGATGGTCTCCCCTTGAGGCATATATTCAATTAAAATTATGCCTTGACAGTCCCAAAACAATTTCGTCAGTCACAATTGAAGGTCATCCGCTCCTCTGATCATCATGCACAGACGTACGACCGTTTTTAAACTCGCAACACCACTTGTACACACTCGTACGATTCATAGCTTTATCACCTTATGCAGTTTTCACCTCATTATAAACCTCAACCGGAGGTTTTCCCTTCCAAACGAGATAACGGACGACGCCGCGTATTTCGCACTTGGCGGGAGATTGGATTTACATTTTTCACGAAACGTGTTGTCGCGTCGACACTTCTCAACTTACTGATCTCGAACCGGTCTCGTTGCAGAGGGGAAGGGTCAGGCTACACGGAAGTGTAGCCAACATGTCGAAAATAAAATCCATCCGGTCGTGAGAGCCTCAGTACACTTACTTTCTGGATACGCCTCGTATACAAAAACAAATAATTTACTAAAAACAATTTCACATAAAAATAAATTGTCAATTAATTATGAGGCGGTTTATCCCGTGGAGCCGGTCCTCTTTTACGTCGCTTCGAGAAGACTTTAAAAAACATTTGGTGAATACAAATGTATTTGACAATCCTTTTATTGCCCTGCCCAAGATAATGCCGAGTGGGAAATACGAGTAATGCTTCTCGCATTATCCTTCATTTCTCTCTTTCCTGGTTTCAAAGTAGAGCGAAAGAGAAATTTATTATGTTTTTGTGGTATCTCGACTCCATCGTTGAAGTAAATTTGATTGTTTTTTTTTTCTGAATTTCTTTATCTTATTGTACTCGTATCTTATACCTGAAATCTATTTCAACCTTATATTTTTAAATGGTTTTATATTTTTGATTGAGATACTAAAAAGCGACTGAAAACACTCTTAATTTCTAGTCAGTAAAATAACGAGTTTCATTCCTGATTTTTCCTTTCCTCTCCACTATCCCTTGCTTAAAGCAATGTCATAAATTATAATTCAATCAATTCATCCCTGTAAAAACAACTTCATTTTACTTGTATAAGTCGTGTAAGGCATTGAACTGGTTGAATATTAGAAATAGACGTCAAATTCACATACTGTCTTTATTGTATAATATCCTTAACTGTCCCGTCGACCCCTCTTATCACGCCGAAAATTTTCAGCGTCTTTCTAATCATGGTGTCTGGTCGATTCTCATTGAAACCCATATTTAACATAAACAAAACATTAAGGACAATACTTGGCCACTGGAGTTGAGTAAACCTGCATCAACATGTAGGAAGGTTTTAATTCTGCAAAGCAACTTGCATCTCGTTCTACTAATGAGGCCATGTGTTTTCTATATCTCAATATCTATCCATAAAATTCCCACAAAATTCTCGAAGATTATTAAATCATTTTAAAACGATGACTGTAATTTATTATTACTACTGCTTTTTGCATCTTCATGTTAGTTTAAGATAAAGTTTTGTATTGTTTGTCAATAATTTTAAGTACTTTATAACCTGTCACATGTTCATTTGTATATAAAGACACTGTTGTGTCGTTAATTAAATAAATAAACAAACATGACAAGAAAATATGTTGTTCAGTACAATAGTAACAAAACAGGAGCTTAAAGATATAAATTTTCAAAAGGTATAAAAATAACCTATTCCCCTACCCCTATGATACTAAATTACTATGTTCATATACTTAATATTATCTAGTTTTCACTTAAGTTTTGTTTAAAAATCTTTCTGTTTGGCAGGAAGATGTTACTACATGCCAAGATGTTACTACATGGTATATCAGTTTGGGGGGGATGCACCTTAACCCAAAAACACATATTACAGGTTTCCCAAAAATTGATTGTGAAAATAATCAATAAACTTCCTGCTCGGTATCCCACAGCGGAGCTTTTCAGAGAGTATCAGGTCCTGAACATAGCCAATTTACATCTAGAGGAGGGGAAGATGCAAACTCAGCAGACACACATGACACGCATGGCAACTAATAGAATGTTCACCATCCCTAGAGTTAAAACCTCTTTTGCCCAAAGGCAATATGCTTATTTGGCTCCCATTACATACAATGGCGTGCCGACTTCAATAAAAGTAAAGGTAGGAAAACCATTTAGACAGTCGATCGGAGCGTGGTTGTTATTGCGACAGGATTTTGAGTACTTGGGCTCTCAGGATGAATGACGAGTGGAAAGGATTTATGTGAGCTCGTGAGTGTGGGTCTCTTCTTGTTGTTTTAATTTTGGTTGTTTTTGTATTTGTGTTTCTGTGTGTTTTTCTTTTTTTCTTCTTTTTTTTGTTTTGGATTTGTTTTGATTTTTATTCTTATGATTGTGTGCGATATATTGTTAGATGAATATTTTTGGTCTTTCTGGAGTGATAATGTGTGAGGAGTTGAGTTTCACAAGATGTTTCCAGTTGTAGTTGAGTGTCACTGTTTGTCAGGTTGATGAGAGCGTGCAACGGGGTTTTTTGTGTTATCAAAAATCGGAAAGAAGTATCGATTTATTTTGTCATGCTGAATATCCTCAGTGAGATACAGGCAAAAGCCTAGTTTACTGGGGATACGACAAATGAAAGGCAACAAACCCAGATCCATTAAAATTATACGTCCAAATTAAATTACCTGTTGTTTTTTCTCAAATTGTGTATATTTCTTGTCATGTGTAATAATAATAATAATAAAATAATAATTAACCCACCATATTGAACTATATACAACGAAAATGTAATACAATATCAACACATTATCCGTTCTTCAACTTAACGGCCATCTTGTGTAACCAGGTCTCTCTAATATTTCAAATTTCAGTCCTTTTTCAGTTTGTTCATTATTAAGAATGTTAATTGAATTCCTGCATCCATTTGTTTCTATAATGACAATATATATTCCTGAAACTTGTGCTTTGTAATAATTCTTGGAATCTTTGTTCTAAGTGCTTTAATCTGCATACTAAAGTTAATTGGCACCCTTGTTCTTGCATTCTTAGAATATTCAACATTTATCAAAGTTGAGATATTTCTATCCAATGTCAAATAATTTCACACTTAAGAGAATTGAATAATTACTTTTTCGAATTCCCTTAGGTTCATTGAAGTAATTTTTTTTTAAACGTCGTTTTATTGAATTGTGATATTGTATTTAAAATAATAATAATAAAAATATATTTCACACACATTCGTTTGTCACGAGCCTATTTAAACACGTCTTATTTCCTCTTCAGATCTTACGACATCGCAATGTTTTCGAAAACTTGTTTTTTTAAACGATGGTGCTTTTAATGGAAAAAAAAATCACATTGGTTATATTCTCTAAGAGAATCAAAACCTTTTTAACTTTTTATAAATTACTTTAAGACTAGTGTTTTTAATTGACATTACAATTTATTTATTTAAAAAGTCTTTTAACTTTTCAACTCAGAAATAAAGTTGTGAAATCCAAACTCATTGGGAAAGGAAAAATTAATGTAACACAATGGGTTGATAATGAAAGGTCGGAGCAAATTCTGCGATTTGAGTAGTATTTTCTCAGATGAGGGAAGAGTTACGAGTTATATGGAAAAGTGTGTAGTGATAGAAAAAAAAAGTAAATGGGGTAATTAAATATGTAAACTCGAACCGGACAGTATCAAACTTTACTTAATGGAATTGGATACTGTCTTGAGTAATATTTTAGTAGCAACTTTGATGTATGCGAGTTAAACATAGATTTGAAAAGCTATTGAAAGGAGCCAAATAATGCTGCAGGAATACGTGTACTACAAAAAACATGGGGTAATAATGTATGTGTATAACACAATATGAAATGAAGTGAATGTTAATTTAAGCCTTATGTGTTAAGTAAGATGAAGAAGCAAACTCTGAGATGGTTTGGACATGTAGTATGAATGATCAAAGAAATGCTAATAAAATAAATAAAAAGTTCAAATGTTTGTGGAAGGTGTCCTACATAAATGTTTTTAAAAAAAATTGAAACGGAAGCTAGAAAATCGTAAGAGTTGATTAAAAGTTTGTGGATGTACTCGTAGTAAAGGCGAAAATCCTACGCTCTGTCCTATTTGTCTACCCTTACAGGTGGTGTATATGTATATATATAATAACGTTTTGAAACAAAAATAACGATTAAAATCAATATTGACGTATAAGCAGCGTTTTACAGTAAAATATTCAAAACCAGTGAGAGTCCAACATTATAAAAAACAAACACATATAATTCATTCCTAGAACAACAACTTCCTTCTTTTAGTCTTCTAAGTAGTCAAGAAGCTCACACAATGACCATACTGATTTCCCTATCTGTGTTGTTTTATTACTCAGGCGTTATAAAAATAATTAGTTGAATCAATGTGGATTATAATATTTGCCAGGCGGGTCTACAAGGATCATATTTAAAGCATGATTTGTATAAATGAAATAAAATTGAAAGAAATACGACAGTTACGAGTAAGTATAAATTTTTTAATCTATCACTATAGATGATTTAAAATATTTTCATCATCACGCCGTGTCTATTCCAGGTTAAGCAGATATAACAGGTTAATCAGATATCCAGGTTAAGCAGATATAACAGGTTAATCAGATATCCAGGTTAATCAGATATAACATTTCTATCGAAGTCCACAATTTTCGATCTATTACATTCATACGTCATTCACAATCTTTTACCTGCCATACTTCTCACTTTAACTTATTTCAAAATATCAATTTGGTCCAGCCATGTTTTCTTCGGTCTACATCTTCCACGCACACTTTGCAATTAATTGTGATACTTGTTTAGTCATTTATTTTCTCCACAAGTCCACACCATTTTAAAGTTCCTTTCTGCATCTTTCTTAATCCATTTCTTCTTTACATAATTTCTGATTTCATTAATCCGTTTTCTATCACACATTGTCACAACCCATTTTTTTCTTTCTGCCAGCATCTTCATAGCATTGATCTTATCTTAAATTTATCTTTCTTCTACCAAATCCAAGTTTCACTTCCATACGTCGAGGTGGGAATCAACACACTATTACGTATTGTCATTTTTGTAACTTTTGATATACCGCGGTTGTATATTACATTCATTGTTCCTTTTACATTGTTCCTTGTCGGCGTCCTTCTTTCAATGCCCCTTTCAACTCGCCAAGAGACAAATGATGATAAATATTGACAGGAAGATGTATAAAAAAGTGTCTAATTAATCATTTACTTACTAAATTCGACATAAATGTTTATTCAAGATTATAAATCAATATTTAAAAATTAAAAAATGCTATTCAGAGATCTGAACGATTACGATACAAAATTTTAAACAGTAAAAAATATTAAATTAGTCGAAATCTTTAATACATTGTAAAAAGAGTTAATATCGTATAAATTATTAGTGACAAATAGAATATTTGATTGTATTAAATTAAACTTTATAAATAATACAAGTTGACAGGTTTATTTATTGCCTTACGGCAGATTGTCCCAATCAGTCAGAAATATTTGATTAGACTTCATGAGATAAATTATACTGACTACCTTTTTCGGGAGTTTATTTATTCATTTATTTATTTGACACTTCATTGTAATAAAAATATGGCTGGCTTATTGCCAGGCGGCAATCTCTACCAACCCACCAAATATATCGTGAATCAAATCCGAAAATCATTCACGTATTTAAAGTCAGAAGTTTTACCAAATCGGTCACACATGTAAAAAAATCAAATTGAATAGATATTGAGATAACACATAATATGTACTATAATATCAGAAAATAAACTGAAATTAAACTTAAAACAATAAGATTTTTTTTTTTAATATTTCGATATATGAAATGACAAAATGCACTTCAAATAATACACTGAAGCAAGAAGCTTTCTTACAAGATGTAGTATATCTTTCAAAAAAGCTGCGAAGCAAAGTGTTTTTAAATTATCTTGTATAGGGCCTCCTATCAAGGAGAGAATTTTCTGCCTATTTACTCGTAAATACATCGCTAACTTATCAAGCGAGAAAAAACGAGGACATTGAGTCGAAGGTTGTAGATGACAAGGGAAGATTAGATGTCAGTTAGATGGATATATCTTTCAACAGGGCCGTTTACTTGTCGTCATTTTACATTTTTTAATATTTAGTGACAAAATATTACTCCAAATGCAGTTAATTTAACGTGACATTCTACTCCAAATGCAGTTAATTTAACGTGTTTATCTAAACATATTTGATGTAGAGAAGTTCTTCTTCTTCCTCCTGGCACTGTCCCAACACATTGCCTAGGTAGGCTGTTGGGGACGGCTCTTCTCGTTCTTAGGCTGTATATTCTTCGGTTCTGGGTGTTGTTTTCATCTAGGCCGTTTCTCTGCAGGATTTTGGAGCATTGAGTCATCAAGGAGTTCTTTGGTCTTCCTCTGGACGGCTGTCGAGGAAGATTCACAGACATTGCCTGATTTACAGTATTGTCTGGTGGTCTCAGTCTTATGTGCCCGTACCATCTCAGCTGTCACTCTTCCAGCTTACTATTTATGTCAGTGACTCCCAGGCTACCAGGAATGCGTGAACTCTTAATTTTATCTTTCAATGATACTCCTGCCGACCACCTAAGCATTCGCATTTCTGCTGTTTCAAGTTGCCTAGAGTAGGAGCTGTACATAGTCCAGCATTCTGAGCCATACATAATTGCGGGTCTAACGATAGTCTGGTATACCTTTCCTTTCAGTTTTATAGGCATGTAGAGAAGTACCTAACATTCATTCTATACTTACGAGTATACTCAACTTCTATGCATATTCAATAATACTGGGTTCAAATCCTGAGTTAGAGCGTTCTTGAGAAGGGTCTGCTATCTAAACAGCGCTTTATAATTTGTACTTTTATTGTTATTACTATTCACATTTCTCTCATATCTTTTCCAAACTCACATTGTTTATTACCGCTCTTTATTTCACATTAATTTCCCATTAATGAAAAATAAACATTGTAATAACTCATTTGAGGGTTTAAAATTTGACAATACATTTCCTCTCGTTCGTCCCTCGACCATCCCTTTAATGATTTTTAACATTATCATTAGTAAAATATACAAGTGTAAATCGACCCTGTATATCTACGAGTACCCTTGACCTTTCTTCCCAAAGATAACACAGGTGCGATAAAACTAATTCATCTCGCGTATCTCAGTTGACACAGGCCCCTACCCCTATTTAGAAGAGGAGGCACATGTCGCCTTACACCTAATTGGATTCCTATAAGGCTTTTAAGGTGAGTGCACTTCAGGAAATGAGCGGTTCATGAATATCGCGCGGTGATACGGGTATATTACGAGCAGGTTGTTGTGCGTGTGCTCGTTTTATTAGAATATTAATTTTCAATTTAAATCTAATCAAGATTTTAACTTATCATTTACATAATAAAAAATATTTATACTCCGGACTTTGTTTTCTAACCCTATTTCGTTTCAAACAAAAATATATCGATATTGAATGTAAAAAGTATTAGGTAAACCGAAAAGAAATCAAAATATTCGTTCAATTACAAATAAAAAGTTGTTTTAAAAAAAAAACCTTGAAAACTAATCTACAAAATAATGACTAATTGTTGACAGTATGCTTATTTTTTCTTTAATTTCACCTGGCGAGTTTGTTGCCATATGGCAATCTCTTCCAACCGGCCAGAAAGATGTTTTGATGGGCCCTAAATGAAAACCAGACTGGAATTTCATTTAAAATCTGGATTCCATCGGGGATCGAACCCGCAACCTCCGGATCGGCAGACAAGCGTTTTACCACCAGGCCACGGAAGTCGTCATATGTCGGCAGTAATTCTATGGCGTTTTGGTAAAGACCTACAAGTCACCAATTACTTATTTATCAGTTTGAAGTTTTGCAACACTTGTATTCCTGAAAAACAGACCTCAGGTAAATTTTAAAGGTAAACTTTGAATACATAAATAATTTATACCTTTAAAATTTACTTGAGGTCTGTTTTTCAGGAATACAAGTGTTGCAAAACTTCAAACTGATAAATAAGTAATTGGTGACTTGTACGTCTTTACCAAAACGCCATAGAATTGTTTTGCCTGGTTTCAGTAGTGCAAAGTAAATAACTCCGGGGCTATCCCACCAAACACCAAGAAGTACCTTTTTTACCGTTAGATGCGGTTTTGGAGTAGGAATAGCTGACTAACCTGACCTGGTGAAAGCCGTTGTTTTTTCGTGTATAATTATTGTTAAGAACCCATTTTTTGTCACAGGTAACAATTCGCCGCTAAAAGGGTTCAGGTTCATGCCTGGATAAGAGAGATGCACAGATAGTACGTCGCTGCTCTATTGCAGTTAATGATGATTCATGAGGAACCCAAATTCCTTGTCTGTAACTTTTCCCTATGCGATGGAGGTGATCCTGTATAGTTGACTATGGGCAGCTAAGCTCGCTTGATAATTCTGAGATGGATTGTCGAGGATCAGACTCCACTCAAGACGTCAGATCATCATCTTTTTACAAAGGTCTTCCCGTTTTAAGAGCATCTTTGAGGTTCCTGTCACCATTTAAAAAAAAATTATCCACTTATGGCACTTATCAAGTGTCAATACATCTCCATACGTTTCGTTAATTTTCTGCGTTACTTCTTTCGCTTTCATTTTTTGATCAAACAAAAATATCACACAATGACGCAAATGTTCTTCATCAATTGTTGGCCTCGACATTGTTTATTTAAATAACGGTAAAAAAATAGCATGAAAACAAATTTACAACAGTCTTGATTCACTAGGAACAAAAAAGTATGTGTTCCCTGCACTGCACTGCACTGTGTCTCAACATAAACTGACTGTAAAATAGGGTGTCAAAATATTTTTATTTCTTCTCGGTACCCCTAATATATTGAATTTATGATACTTTTTAAGCTTTTTGAAAACATTTGTGGTCTTTGACAAGTTGTGTCTTTGACAAATAAATGACATTAACAGAATAAAAAAACACATTAACCAAATAATATATTTTTATTCTAGTATTACGAGTTTTATAGAACATTAAAAAAAATATTTTTATTCTAGGCTTATGAATTTCATGTTACAATTGAATAAAAAACATAACAATAATCCACCTTTAGTTCACATTCATCCCGAGTCACTTCATTTCGTATTCTGTTATACATTGTCCCCCCATGTATTTTTCTAAGTGCACGCATTCGTACAGCATTTAATCGGCTCTTTTCAGCTTTGTTTAATGGATGTCCACGTTTTACTCCTATACGTCAAAGTTGGTATTATAATACTGTTATGTAATATCATGTAATTAGAGGAGCAAATAACAAATTACTGCACCTGATCATCCAAGGCAAAATAGATGACCGATGAGGTGATGGCAGGAGGAAAATCTCCTGGCTCCGCAATATACGTGATTGGACTAGCATAAGGGGCGTTGGAGATCTTTTTCGGGCTGCCGGGGACAAATATGTCTACTCTCAGGTGATATTCAACGTTGGGGGGGACCTGATATGACACTGGGAAGAATAGAAATGTAATATGAACTTACCAGATTTAGATTCTGTCCGGTTCGAGAATAAGCGAAGTCTTCGTTCCTGGAATGTTCTTTCTAGGTCGATTGCAATACTTTTACAGATATTATGAGGGGGAGGGGGGGGGAGCAATACCGATCTTTTGATATATTTTGTCTACTGTTGATGCTTTTGCATTCTGTTATTTTCGTTCATGGCGATGTCAACGTATTTTCCATGTGATGAGCCACTCCAAACTAGATGAACAGCAACGTGCAAGACCTGATACCCTTAGGCCGAGGCCATACCAAAGTGATTCATTCGTTAGGCGCTAAGCTACGTTTTACGTGATTCATATACTAGGTAACTTCATGCATGACCACACCAAAGTGCCACGCACAAATTCATTTTGCAGTTGGGAGCGGTTGAGTCAACACACGATGCCACTCTCAAAACTAACCAATTTCATTATAACTTACCATCTTTATTTACTTCCTGTGCAACTCTTTATCAAAGTGATTTTATTACAGGTACATTTTTGTGTAATTTGCTCGGTGGGTTCCACAACGGCTCCCTTTTATACACAGCTGTTATTAAAACTTCCGTGATCTTGTAAAATCCCTTGGTGACAGTAAAATTAACTAATACGTCTGTTCACTAGGAGATTCACTCGGTGACTTATCGTGGCGCGAAGCGTGCAGTGTAACAATTGCGATAGTATGCGGTGCGTTGGTTTGCGAGCTCTAAGCATCAAGCGAGGCTCCTAACTGTATGGCCGAGGCCTTAATGTATGTAGTTTTGCTCTCAGTAAGTTTTCAAGGGATGTTATTTCTACCACTGACTTATTTCTTGTACATATGCAGTGTTGCCTCAAAGATAGGATACAGTATAGCAAAACTTTATTTCTGTTCAATCTAATAAAAAGAGATAAAGAATCATCGACAACATTTTTCTCGGTCCAATCAATTTCATAAAACTCTCGTCTTGATTAAATTATCTCCCCCGTAAAATAAAACATCATTAAACTACCCTTCTAACAAACTTTTCGAACACTAGAAATGCGAAATGCTATTTCATCGAATTCGCAAATTTAATCAAAGAAACACTTCCATTTCTTCTTCCAAGAAAACAGGAGAAAAACTTCATGTTTTGCTCTCCTCCATACTTTGACAGATGTTTTGTAGGATTTTACTTACCCTGCCTTTCGAAGCAACACTCACACCCTCTTCAATATTACGTCACGAAATTTTACTCTTTCTTCCCCTTGAACTAGTACGAATAAATGTATTTATTCAAAAAGGATTCAACCCTATTTTGCCTTTTTGTGTAAGCTTATTTGAAACAATTTTAAAAAAATCTAATACTGATTATAATGGCTTCCTATTTTTAAAACGTTTTTCAGATATGTTTATTAAGACAGTTATAAGGAGACATATTATGAGTTTATTGCTTTAAGGCAATCATATAAGAGAGTTACGTAGATTCATTCAAATTACACGGTGTAAGGTTAAAACGTTAATTCCAAAACGAAAAAGAGTTTTATGTAATATATAAATACAATTTTAAAAGGTAATGAAAAAAAAATTGCAAATATCACAAGACTGAGAAAATTGAAGAAAGATGGAAAAGGAAGAAAGTAATATAGTGGAGTTATTTGATTATTTAAAAAAAAATTACACGATAAGGAAAAACAATAATAACACAACAGTTTAAAAATACACGCTTCAATAATCATAGAAAACACATACTACCTTGTTCAAAAAGTTTTAGGACTTTATACATAAAATCGAAAATGCAAGTTTATTCATCAAAATCGATATGGTCCCCTTCAAATAACTCCCCATCGACTGCAACGCACTTACGCCAGCGCTTGATCCAATCCTCGAAACACCGCTGGTACTCAATTTTTAGTATGCCCATCAGAACCGTCTTCCGCGAAGCGGTTTTTTAAGTCGTTCTTTAACGCGTTCCGCGAAGTGGTTTTTTAAGTCGGTTGAACAGGAAAAAGTCGCAGGGAGCCAGATCAGGTGAATTCAAAGGCTTGCTGGATAGTAAAAAATCGAAAACACGCACAAAGGTAGATGCACTCAGTACAGCGTAACTTTTATAAATATCAAGCTATGACGCTGAAATTTGGAGAGAAGTGTCAATGATAGATGTGGTAACCTAACAAAAAAAAAAAGAATTCCAGCTGGGTGACTGACAGCGCCACACGGTGGCCGATCCTAAAAGTTTTTGATCAAGGTAGTACGTGTATTTCCCTTTACCCATTTCGATTAATTTCTATGCTCAGATACCGTGCCGTAGACTGCTGGCCTACTTACGAGGAATTCTCGTTTTAAGTCAACCAACTTATTACAGCGGTACCTCGGGTCACGAACAAATCGGCTTACGAACACAATTTCCGAACAAATTTGGACTCGACCTGCGTAAAATCCCTCGGCTCACGAATAAGTTGTAACGGCGCATTACGCAATTGCGCATTAGTTGTTCTCAAGTGCGCGCGTTGTGAACATTGTTTGTCGTTGCGTTCGTTGTTCTTGATACAATTTTTTTGCTTTTTATATACATAATATACAGTATTTTTTTGCTTTTTATATATATATATATATATAATATTCGTTAAGGAGATACTATTTCCCCAAAATTATTCATAGCTACACTTGCTACATATTTAATAAACTACAATGGGAAAATAAAGGTCTAGTGATTGATGGAAAATACCTGAGCCATTTGAGATTTGCAGACGATATCGTTATATTCTCACAAACCCCGAATGATCTTCAGCACCAACTGCAAGAATTGGTAGAGGTCATCAAAGGAGTTGGTTTAAAAATTAATATTTCAAAAACCAAATATATGATGAACGGCTTTGCTACCCCAATACCAATAAACGTAGATAGAAAGCCGCTAGAACTTGTCCAGGAATATGTGTATCTGGACCAACTTATTTCCTTTGTAGGTGGCATATCGGAGGAGATAGCACGAAGGACAAAACTAGCGTGGAGCTCATTTGGACGTTTGAACAATATCTTCAAAAGTAATCTCCCAATATCCTTGAAGCGAAGGGTTTACAACCAGTGCATTATTCCAGTACTTACGTATGGCTGCGAGACATGGACGCTCACAGTAAAGAACACACAAAAGCTCCAGACCGCACAAAGGGGCATGGAGAGATGCATGTTGGGATATACTAAAAGAGACCGTAAACGAAACACCTGGATTCGCAATATAACAAAGGTAGAAGACGTTATAAATGTGTGCAAAAGAATGAAGTGGCAATGGGCCGGACACGTAGTCCGAATGTCAGACTCCCGATGGACATCCAAAATAATCCAATGGTACCGAAGAGGCATAAAGAGGTCCAGAAGAAGACCGAAGGTACGCTGGATAGATGAAATCAGGAAGCATGACAGCATCACATGGCATCAACGAGCAAAAAACCGAACTACTTGGATTCAACTTGGGGAGACCTTCATCCAGCAGTGAATCGACCCTGGTTGACAGTGATGATAATGATGATGATATATAAAATATATTTTGCATTAAATTAACCCTCATTATGGCTCCCAAGAAAAATTGTTTCGATTTGCGAACATTTCGGCTCGCGAACGGACTCAAAGAACGAATTAAGTTCGTAACCCGAGGTACCACTGTACTTGTTTCAATTAAATACTCTCGTTACTTGCAAAAAGGAAAATGTAATATTTTTAGGTCGCTACTTAAAGTAAGCTTACGAAAAAAAATTTAAATTAAAACGTGTCTTGTGAATTGGGTCTTTTTTGCATTTATGCGTCCAAGTGTTATATTCAAGTCCTTGATAAAGTTACTTTTGGTTCGCTCTCAACACAACTCTGAACTAAAATAACTTTTTGCCTTGTGACGTTTCTATTCGTCTGAGTCAAACAATTCTCAGAAAGCTTTTATACGCTTTCTAAGAACTTTTATGTATTTAAAAAAAAAATAGTAGAAAAAGTAAAATAAAGTTATTTTTATTCATCTTCATAACTATAAAACTCAGTTATTGGAATATCATAAATTAAAAAATGTATAATAAATCATAATTATGAATCAGAACTTTGTAATAATATATTTATTTTATTTATTTATTTTACGCATGGGCACACAATTTAAATGGTTTTGGGTTTGTTACCTTTCATTTGTCGTGTCCCCAGTAAACTAGGCTATTGTCTGTATCTCACTGAGGACATATAGCATGAAAAAATAAATCGATACTTCTTTCCGATTTTTGATTATACAAACCCCCGTTGCACATTCTCATCAACCTGACAAACAGTGACACTCAATCCCTCCGTTTCTCTGCTGTGATAGGTAAAGAGGAGAGAGTGACATACTTTTATTCTGCAACACGCATCTGTGGCTTGTTCTACATCCATTCACCTTCTCATACAACTCCTACGATTTCTCTGATTTTTTACATTTCTTTATTTTAAATCTCTTACGGGTACACTGAAACCAACCATTATATCTTTGGTTTACCTTACACCATGCCTTCTACTTACATCTGCACTGTTTATTTGTTTTGTTGGTCTTTTTTTAACGCTTCCTTTCCTGTGATGTGTAACTAGTACACATTGCTTCTAAAAACTTTAATATCTCTATATCATAAATATAATAAATACTGGGTACAGATTTTAGGTATTCCTCCGTAATACATTTGCGCGTTGAATGGAAAAATAATATTTATAATAATAATAATTGGCACATATCGACCACATCAGAGATATTTTGTGAAAATCGGGAATAAATTCACCAATACATTCAAACGTGTGCCAGTGTGTGACGTTGGTATATTCATCGGCGAGGAAGCGACGCTATTCGCGTCTCACTTTCACTCTTATATGGGAACGTAAAAAACTAGAATCTCAGCTCGTTTCTCTCGCTTCAGTAGCTTTCGGGCAACCATTTGAGGTGGTCGCTTCGCTCGTTGTGTGAACGTCGGCCGATATTTTTTTAATGTTTTCAGCAATTAAATCTCAATTATTATCACTTTTGACTTCACATTTAATTAATTTAAGCGATTGGCTATGAATATTAATATTTTTTTCGATTTTAAATCGCTCATTTTTACATATGTATTGATGTGCAGCACCGGAACCGGAATATACAGCACCGGAACGCGCGGATTTTTTTAGCACGAAAGGGAAAAGTTAATTCATTCGTTCTACATACCACAACTATTTAAGAGTGCTCTTTTTGATCTTACCCAATATATCACCTTTAAGTTCATATTTACAAAGCTTTTGACACAGTAGAATGGAAAAGACTCTTCGAGATTTTGAAGAGAATTGATATCAAATACAGAGATAAACGTATAATCCAGGCGCTATACAAGAATGAGGCCGCTATAATCAGATGTGACGAAAACACAAAAGAAGCCAATATAAGACAAGGGGTAAGGCAGGGATGCTCTCTGTCACCTGTTCTTTTTAACGCCTATATACAGAGCGTGATTGACGACTTGAGAGAGATAATGAGTCACAGAGAAGGTGTAAAGATACACGGGCAAAAGGTGGACATGATAAGGTTCGCTGACGATATTGCTATGGTTGCTGAAAGTGAAGAGGAACTACAAGAGGCCTTAACAACTATGGAAAGCATTCTTCAAAATAACTACAGTATGAAGATAAATAAAGACAAAACAAAGCTGCTGACTGTAGGCCGAGCGCAGCACCAGATGAGAATAGTGATGTCGGGTAAACCACTAAAGAACACCGAGGAGTTTGTCTACCTCGGGAGCAAAAAAACATGGGACGGTCGGTCCAAGAGCGAGGTCGACAGCCGTATACATCAGGCTAGACTTGCATTTAATAAAAGGTCGAAAATAATAGAATCAAATAATATAGACCTAAAACTGAGAATACTCCTCATCAAGACCTATGTATGGAGTATCTTGATGTACGGCTGCGAGACATGGTGCCTATCCGAAAGAGATAGACGAAGACTAGAGGCTTTTGAGATGTGGTCCTATAGAAGACTATTAGGAATTTCCTGGAGAGACCGCATCACAAATGAAGAGGTTCTCCAACGAATCGGAGGAGGAAGGCACCTGCTCAGGATCCTGTCCGAAAGGCGTGCAAGATAGATCGGTCATATAATACGACAAGAGGGCCTCTTGCATGCCATAATGGAGGGTATGACCGAGGGGACAAACTCTAGGGGACGCCCACGCCGAGAGTACCTGGAGGACCTGTTGGTGGACGTGCGCTGCTCAACATATACAGACTTAAAGAGAGCCGCACAGGACAGCGGGGAATGGAGGAGAAGAGTTCAAATTGCTGCAAACCAGTCTTAGGACTGCAACCACGGAAGGACGGAAGGAAGTTCATATTCATTCCGTATTCTGACACACATTATCACCCGCAGCACTTTGTTGGTGCCATTTAGTCTATTTCACGTCCATTCTACTAAGTTGGTACTGTTGTGAAGTACAATTTTAGTAGATTTTGATACTTTCAGGTTTAAGTCATACAAGAGTATGACATATTTAAGAGACTTGCGTGTTTTTATAAATATTCAATAATTTTTATTTTAAATATGAACATAAAACGTTGGACTATTCAAAGTAGAAACTTTGTAGATCAAATTCATGAAAGTTTTTTTTAGCAGAATCGCAAAAATTCAAAATTATGTTTTTATATACAATAAAATTTATAATTTTTTTTTAAAAGAAACGTGAAGGGGAAATAAAATACACTCTTTATTTGACGAGGAAGAATATTTGAGAAAACAGATTTTAAAAAGTGATGCTTTTACTAATCCTGTGCCGTGGAATGGTCTGGCTCTAAGTGTTAGATATATGGGTGGCATATGCAGCTGTATGAAGTACTCGAAGACAACACCTTTTTGGAGGTTTTATCAATGTATATAATATTTGAACAGTGCACATATATCGGAACATATTACATATCGAAAGATCTACAAAAGTTTATATTTGTAGTTCGTCTATTCTTGGTAAACTTTCTTGCGGTTTTCCTAGCTAATATGTTTTTCTTAACATAAATAGCATTTTCATTTTACATCTGCCCTACTGGTTATAAATAATCATTGTGCATATATTTTGTAATGTTTTTCAGTAAAAAATATTGTTTAAGCACACCTTTGCTGATGTTCAAACCTCTGGCCCAAGTCCTGAGTTCCGTGGAAGCCTGAGGTTACAGGTTTAAAAAACAGCTCTCAATATAAAAGTATGAAATAAGAAATAATCAAACGGCAATTGAAAGGAATCTCGGAGTGGTCTTGATTTTAAATGCAGTGAGTGAGGTTTTTTAAATCAGATTATTTACTATACTACGTTTTATATTACATATTGGTTGAGTTAATTGCTATGTTGCAATCCTTTTCAACCAACCAAAGAAATGTTTAATATGACTTTAGTAATAACAGAACTGGAACTCATTTTTTCCAAAAGAAAATGGGTATTGGTGAAATTCGAACCCGTGAACTTTGAGCGAGTTGGAAGACAGATGTCTTGTCAAAACAGGCCTCAGCTGTATGTTTTTCCTGTGGCTTATACGCTGCTTATCATAATAGTTAAAACGCTATTTAAAACTCTGCAAAACCAAAGGCTGCAACATATTAAAGCTTGTGATCATCTTGGAAGTTTATTTTCCTTGCCATCGAAACTTTGGGTTTCGTCTATCTAAACTATGTGTTTGCTGAAGTGTGACAGTTTGTACCCAACTAAACTTTCATCCATAGGATAGCTGACAACTATTCTCGACTAGGCGGGATGTCCTATCGTAGTTCCAAGAGGCTAACCTCTCTTTCAAGGCACAATATATACTTTACATTGTATACATATCATGGATCTCATTTGGACGCTTGGACAACATCTTCAAAAGTAATATCTCAATATCCTTGAAGTGAAGGGTCTACAACCAGTGTATTCTTCCTGTACTTACGTATGGCTGCGAGACATGGACGCTCACAGTAAAGACCTCACAAAAGCTCCAGACCGCACAAAGGGGCATGGAGAGATGCATGTTGGGATATACTAAAAGAGACCGTAAACGAAACACCTGGATTCGCAATATTACAAAGGTAGAATACGTTATAAAGGTGTGCAAAAGAATGAAGTGGCAATGGACAGGACATGTAGCCAGAATGTCAGACACCCGATGGACATCCGAAACAATCCAATGGTATCCAAGAGGCATAAAGAGGCCCAGAAGAAGACCGAAGGTACGCTGGATAGATGAAATCAGGAAGCATGGCAGCATCACATGGCATCAACGAGCAAAATACCGAACGATTTGGAGTCAACTTGGGGAGACCTTCATCTAGCAGTGGATCGACCCTGGTTGACAATGATGATATATGTAAAATATATTGTATAAGGGATGAAAAAAAAGTGTGTTTGAATACGTTTTTTTTATTTTTTATTATTATTAATAACTCATTACCCTTGTATACTTTTATATATTCAAGTCCACGGGGGAAGATATGGAAATAATATGGAAAAACTTTTACTATAAAAGTGAATTAAAAAGTTCACTTGGACTAACTTTGTTTGCAGACTCGCCGAAGAGAGCTTATTGTAGCTTTTTTGCACTTTGTATGAAGAAATATACAAAGATTTCAAGAATAGTTTAATATAGTTTGTTCTACATTGCTTTGATTCCTTAATTTATTTTAATAAACCTCGTCCTCGTTGTTGGACTTCGTAGTCAAGGATACAGTTGCCATTTGAACGTCAATTCAGTTGGAGAGTGAAACAGTGTCATGGAATTTTCTTCTCTCTTGAAGTGAGTAAGTCGTTGCACACCAGCAAACTCACCGGTCACACAGCTGCACTGGATCCGATAGCACACCTGAAGTGAGACGATCGGAGCACACCGGAACGTGTTAAACATTTTTTTTAAAGAATAGAAATGACCGAAGTCATAGGTATCCTTATACAACCGAATACTAGTCGGAAGAAAATGTCTGTGTCATTCAAGAGGAGTAAGCACAGCGTGGTGTTTGAATTTTAATGATACTTCTCTGATAGTCCTTAATAAAAGAAATTGTTTCAGCCCTTTATCAAAAAAAGTGTGTCAGAGAGAAAGAGAGAGAGGCGCGCAAATCGTTCTAGAAGACTAGACAAACGGTTATACCACTTGTTTTACTGTGCTAAAAAAATCCGCCAGCCACGGTGCTGGACGCTAAGCGTCCAGTGAAAAATGTATTTTTTTGAATTAAAATAATGCAATATCTGCAAGGTTATTTTTTGTAATAAGGTATTAAAATAATTTTATTATGTATTAAAACGTCGAATAATCTAAAATAAGTGCAAGAAATGAAAAAATAAGGGTTGAAACAGAGAGGCGACATTTCTAGGCGGATATCATTCGTATGTTATACTGAGTCATTCATTGCGTGCAGCCCTCAGAATGCCCACTGTCTCTCCTCTCTTTCTGAGATACATGTGTACCAGGGGTTTCTAAGCTTTTAATTTTTTTTGCATAAAATTATACAATAAAATGTAGCGTGTTTTTTTTTGACAATAAAAATATAATTCGAATTAAGAAAATAAATAGCATATAAAATGAACATATAAATTTAAAAATAATATTATAAAAACAAACACGAAATTCAAATAATTAAATATGCAATTTGGAAAATACTAGGCGTATCCAGAAAGTAAGAGTACTGAAGCTCTCACGACCGGATGGATTTTATTTTCGACATGTTGGCTACACTTCCGTGTAGCCTGACCCTTCCCCTCCGCAACGAGACCGGCTCGAGGTCAGTACGTTGAGAAGTGTCGACGCGACAACACGTTTCGTGAAAAATGTCAATCTAATCTCCCGCCAAGTGCGAAATACGCGGCGTCATCCGTTATCTCGTTTGGAAGGGAAAACCTCCGGTTGAGGTTTATAATGAGGTGAAAACTGCATATGGTGATAAAACTATGAATCGTACGAGTGTGTACAAGTGGTGTCGCGAGTTTAAAAACGTCTGTGCATGATGATCAGAGGAGCGGAAGACCTTCAATTGTGACTGGCGAAATTGTGGAAAAAATCGAAAATGCGCTCCGTGACGATCGCAGATTGACTGTGGATTCCCCCGCGCATTCCCCTGACCTAGCACCTTCAGATTACTATTTCTTTACCTCCCTGAAGCTGCACATGGGTGGAAAAAGGTTTTCAACCGACGAGGAGGTAAAGGAAGAAGTGGAGAAGTGGACGGAGGGGTTGGCGGGAAACTACTTCGAGGAAGGCATCAAAAAGTTGATACCCCGCTTCACCACCTGCATTGAGAGGAATGGCGACTATGTCGAAAAATATAGTAGCTTACATATGTACTACGGTAACCACGTAATTTTTTTGTTTAAATGAAAAAAAATTGTAACCTACAAAAATTCAGTACACCTAGTTTATTTTATTTATTTATTTAACACTTTTATTGTAATACAATCTGGCGGGCTTATTGCCAGGCGGCAATCTCTTCCAACCAACCAGACAAAAGTAAATGAAGCAAGTTACGTGGTCGCATAAATCATTCAAATGACTATCCATCCCCACGAAATCCATAAACATATACGTGAGAACATGCCCACAAACCCCACAAAGACGGACAATCACCCGAACACTATTTTTCATATAAAGTGAGATATCATCAATCAAAAGGAAAGGAAAGGATGGTGGAGAGGAAAGGAAAAGAAAAATCAGGAATGAAACACGTTATTTTACTGACTAGAAATTAAGAGTTTTTTCAGTCGCTTCTTAAAGCATGCCAAGGACGGAGCGAGTCTTATATTGGTTTGTAACTGATTCCAGAGTCTCACTGCATGGACAGTAAAGGACGACGTGAAAAAAGAAGAGCGGTGAACTGGAAAGGCCAATAAACAATCTCTGTTTGAGCGTAGCGGTAATCCATGATTGGAAAGACGCTGAAAATTTTCGGCGAGATAAGAGGGTGCGGCGGGACAGTTAAGGATATTATACAATAGAGACAGTATGTGAATTTGGCGTCTATTTCTAACATTCAACCAGTTCAATGCCTTCTGGTATGAAGTTATATGATCGTACTTTCGTAGGTTGAAAATAAATCTTAGGCACACATTTTGAAGACGCTGTAATTTGTCCAGCTGTTCCTCTGTAACATCCAAGTAACATACGTCCGCATAGTCCAGAATCGGAAAGAGCAGAGATTGTACGAGTAAAATTTTGGTTTTAGTTGGTAGAAATCTTTGCAACACTTTAAGGGAATGAAGGCTGAAGAAGATCCTTCGGCTTACCTCATTTATTTGATCTCGCCATGAGAGAGTGTTATCTATTAGCACTCCTAGGTTTTTAACAGTTTTATGTAATGGTATAATAGAGCCATCAAGTAATATTGGAGGAAGTAAGTCAGTGTTGAATTTCTGGATATGCTCATAGTTTCTGGATATGCCTCGTATAATCAAAGTTGAACCCTAGAAAATATATTTACCTGAGAAAATATCAGTGATAACCATTAATTAGTATACACCCACGATATCAGACCCAAAAATCTTTTTAACACATAAAGTTCGTCATTAATGTAGGCAGAGATAGTCTTAAGCCTTGACGTGCTTTATGGGTGTTTGTACATCGGGAATAAAGCACCTATGTTAGGCCTTAATATAAACGAATGCCCTTCCTAATTGGTGACGTACATTTTTCATTACCCCAGCCTTGTTTAGATTAAACAATTACCTCTTCTCACATACAAACACGCCATTGTGTCACGAAACCACCTTGTGGACCTGATTTTTATCGCGCAATTCATTTTATTACAATTTCTCTTTTTCGTATCATTAAATTTGTTATTAATTTATAACACAATTACCTCCTTAATCACACGGTCAAATCAAAACGGAGTTTTTTTTTTTTTTTTTTTAATTTTTTTGGAAACAGTTCAGTTGAGTACATTAATTAAAGAAATTTTAACGAGTAGGTAAACTTACGTACGAAAATTCAAACTTTGAGGTGAAGCAATAAAACTTTATTGTTATAATGAATTTAACCCTTTTTTCCCTGTGATGTGTAACTGGTACACATTGCTTCTAAAAACTTTAATATCTCTATAAATATAATAAATACTGGGTTCAGATTTTAGGTATTCCTCCGTTATATATTTACGCATTGAATGAACAAAATAATATTAATAATAATTAGCACTTATCGGCCACATAAGAGATATTTTGTGAAAATCGGGAATAAATCCAGCAATACAATCAAACGTGAGCCAGTGTGTGACGTAGGTATATTCATTAAAAAACTGCTATGGGTGAGGTAGCGACGCTAATCACATTTTACTCTACTTCGGTAAACGGGAACGCAAGAAATATGTTAGAATCTCCCTTCGCTCGCTTCAGTAGCTCGCAAGCATCCATTTGAGGTGGTTTATTCGCTAGTTTTGTGAACGTCGGCCGATGTTTTTTTTTTTTTTTTTTCATATTTTCAGTAATTAAATTTCAATTATTATCACTTTTAACTTAAAATTTAATTAATTTAAGCGATTGGCTATAAATATTCTTATTTACTGCCCAAAATTTCTCGGATTTATGAACATTAAAACTGCTGTAGTGCTCTTTGGTACGCAGCCGCCTTGACTAACAATCATCAATATGGTATCCTCATTACACCGCCCATGCACAAACTTTAGAACGTGTACAAAACAAATTTCTAAGATTCATAAATTTTAAACTTGGAATACCACATGAACAAAGAAATTATCCCAACTTATTAAATGCAGTGAAACTCTTGAAGCTGTGTGACAGAAGAAAAACAGTCGGTATAGTACTGCTATACAAAATCATTCACTCAGTGATTGATGCACCTCACTAACTCGCAAGTATTTAATTTCGTATTCTCACTAGATCCACAAGACAACTCAATCCCTTTTATACCGAAAATTGCTATACTAATTATAAAATCAACTCCTCTATAACTCGTATGCAAAGACTTGGAAACGAGTTTTACAACAATTTAGATATTTTTAATATAAGTATATATAGTATTCGCCAGAATATCACAACAATATTTAGAAATAGCTACTAACTTTGTGCTCTCCTTTATTAATATAAATAACGTAATATAAACAAAACATTAAGGACAATACTTTGCCTCTGGAGTTGAGTAACCCTGCATGTATGAAGCTTTTAATTCTGCAAAGCAACTTGCATCTCGTTCTATTAATGAGGCCATGTGTTTTCTATATCTCAATATCTATCCAGAAAATTGCCACAAAATTCTCAAATATTATTAAATAATTTTAAAACGATGACTGTAATTTATTATTACTACTGCTTTTTGTATCTTCATGTTAGTTTAAGATAAAGTTGTATTATTTGTCAATAATTTTAAGTACTTGTATAACCTGTCAGATGTTCATTTGTATATAAAGACACTATTGTGTCGTTAATTAAATGAATAAATAAATTTTTCCGATTTTCAATCGCTCATTTTTACATGTGTTTTGAGGTGTATTGAATACACAGCAGCGTAATGCGCGCATTTTTTTAGCACAGGAAGGGAAAGGTTAAAGAAAAAAAAATAAGTAGGGCGATGTAAATTATTTGTGAGAAATTTCAAAGTCCACTGTTGCTACAAATGAAAGGTATTTTTAACTAAATAATAGATGTATATATTATATCATATATTTTATCCAAGTGACGGAAGCGTTATTGAATAACTTTCTTAGATAATATAAGAATTCGACTAAGATAATAATCTACTACAACATTTTTGTGTAAATTTTGATTTACGAGAGTGAAACGTGTAAGATGAAAAATTTATTAATGGACCTTAATAAATACTGTAGAAATGTGTGCATAGAGAATATATGGGGAAGAAATGAATGAGTGGAAATGTATGGTAGAAAATGACAGAAGTAAAGCTGACGTGTTGAGAAAGATGAAGAAAAACATTATGATTTGGTTTGGGTAAGTGGAACGAATAAATGAAGAAAGACTAACAAAAGGAATAAATAGTGCAAATGTGAGTGGAAGGCGTGTAAGAAGAAGACCAAGGGCGTGGTGGTATCTGTGTAAGTGTAGATCGTTCAGCCAGAAGAGTCATTTTGCAATAGTGTGAGTAACACTCTCTGTTACACAACTTATGTAGTGGTATTGGTTTTAGAATGCCACACGATTGGTTCGCGCAGAGCGCACGTTTGTAATGTTGTTAAAATACTCGGTGATTAGAAAAACTCTACCGTGTCGAAATTAGGAGTGCGATTTTTGTCTAATGTAATGTATAATTAAAACATTTTCTAAAGTTTAGAATGCACTTTGTTATAACTTAAAGTTTCTTAGAATTTAGTATCACTCCATCCATTATTATTTTAAAACTTTATTATTTGGCATTGTAATTATGATACATTAATATGTTAAACAATCTTACATTCATTTTATTTTTATGTACAATCTAATTAAAGCTAACGAACATTTTTACTTAATAATACTTGTACTTATCTTGAAAAAATTTCATTCTTGTTATTTAATGTTTCCTAGAATCTTCCATGCCTAAACAATTAATATTTTAAATAAACTTTATTTCATTTTATTTTTATGATTATTACAATTTAAGCTGACAGCATTTTTAATTTACAAAACGCGTGTGTTCATCTCAATGTTTGAATATAAAATATTATTTTTATATTTTTTTGCTTTTTCACTTCATTAAAAAGAATAAGTGACAAGTTTTTGTAAACGCGCTGTTACTCACACTATTGCAAAATGACTCTTCTGGCAGAATGATCTATAATCGTATGTATTCTGTTATTTACCGTTTGAAAAATTACCTATTTTATTAGAAACAAAATAAAAACAAGACATTTCATTTTCGAGTTCTTGATTTTATGTTATTTGAAACAGATAATGTACACAATTTGTATGTTTATACATTTTTAATGAAGATAAGGTTGAATAACTTGTATTACATAAACTTGTGTATATATCTCAACGACGATCGAGTTAACATTTTAGTCGTTTAAAAATGCTTCTAGATTTCGTTTCAACGACGGATGATTGATTTGGAAATCGAATCTGGAACAAAGGAAATCTTTTCAGTACTTGCTTGTACCTCTCCGCGGATAAATCTCTTTAAATAAAATTGATGAATTTCATTTTTGATCATGTTTCAGGATTTATACGTAGCAGAAGTCGAGAACTGTGTGGTATTTGAAAAACTCTTAAATTTTATAAATAAATATTTTATTTTGAGTAATATGAAGAGGAGTACTTTGAGATAGATTGGACATGTAGAACGAATGACTAGTCACCTTTACAGAATGGATATTGTGGATAATCCCGACAGCGAATGTGATCTGGATGATGAAACTATAGAGCATGTATTATATTTTTCGGTTGTCTTTTGCGAGACATATTTGATTTACTAAAGCTCGTATCTTTACCGCGTCCAATGAACGTTGCGTTTCTTCTTTCTTCGTGGAACTTTTCCACTTATAGGTCGATTGTTAAATTGTGGAAGCTTAATTAGCTAAAACTTTAAATGATTAAGAATTGTAAAATTTTAAAAATTAAATTATTTTATTATATTGACTTCTGTAATTGCATCATGACTTGAATTTGATGGCACAAATCATCCTACTTTGGGTGGACTGCCTATTAAAAAAAAAGGAGACGATTCGGAAGAAACTTAATTTAGAATTTTTTAAGTCAGTGCATCGAGGTGAACATCTGGCAAACATATATATGCCAAGAATCTCTCCGCTGCTGGCCGAGATTGTCTCATCCCTCTCTCCACCCCCAGTCCCCAACCCGAATGTTTACCGTTTGAAGCGTGTATCTCGGTACCAGTTCGAACAGAATTCACTCTTTTTTGTGCTCCCCTGATGATGAGGTGAAAGCCTTGAAACCGGTAGGGTTATAACTTTACAAAACGTGGAATAAACAGTGTTTGATAAAACAAATTACGAAACTTAAGTGACATTTGTTGATTTGAAAAGAATACAGAATATAAATCAAGTTGCTTTTTTTCCAACTGTAAAAATTTCTTAATAACTTACATTTCAAAAGCTAAAAGGGTATTTCATAGCTTCTGTAGGTCTTTAAGCTTCTATTGCATACATGATACAAAAGATGTTAGATCTCTCGATTCTCACTCGAAGATTAACATAAACAACCTCCGTCACTTAGTTAGTAAAGCGCCTATCTCTCAACCCCAAGATCATCGGTTCAAATCCCATTAGAACGTAATTTAATTGAAATTTGTTTTCACTTAAGGCCACTTGAACATTTTTTTGATTGGTCGGAGAGATTCCCATATGGCAATAAACTGTACGCATACAATGAAAGTTTAATAAAATACAATTATCACTGTATTGTATTATAAAGAACACTTTTGTTGTACACTGTACAACCTAGCGGGCATATTGCAGCACCGACAATCTCTTCCAACTAATAAGAAATATGTCAAAGAAGCCTTAAGGGATAAAACAAACTGGAATCCTTTAAAAAAAAATCTGAATTCTAACGAAAATCGACCGCGCATCCTCTGATTTGGTAGACAAGTGTCTAACCGACTAGGCCACGGCAGTGGTGTGTTATGACATGGCAGTGGTGTGTCTAACCAACTAGGTCACGGCAGTGGTGTGTTATAACAGGGCAGTGGTGTGTCTAACCGACTAGGCCACGGCAGTGGTGTGTTATGACACGGCAGTGGTGTGTCTAACCGACTAGGCCACGGCAGTGGTGTGTTATGACACGGCAGTGGTGTGTCTAACCGACTAGGCCACGGCAGTGATGTGTTATGACACGGCAGTGGTGTGTCTAACCGACTAGGCCACGGCAGTGGTGTGTTATGACACGGCAGTGGTGTGTCTAACCAACTAGGTTACGGCAGTGGTGTGTTATGACACGGCAGTGGTGTGTCTAACCGACTAGGCCATGACAGTGGTGTGTTATGACACGGCAGTGGTGTGTCTAACCAACTAGGTCACGGCAGTGGTGTGTTATAACAGGGCAGTGGTGTGTCTAACCGACTAGGCCACGGCAGTGGTGTGTTATGACACGGCAGTGGTGTGTCTAACCGACTAGGCCACGGCAGTGGTGTGTTATGCCATGGTAGTGCTGTGTCTAGCCGACTAGGCCACGGCAATGGTGTGTTATGACTATAAACGACTTTTTACATTTTGCAGAATGCTTTTTTTGTTTATTAAATAAAGTAATATATTGTACAAATATTTGTCAAGGCTATACCGATATACACATTTATTACTTAACTAATCTTAATTATATGTTATAATTTATAAACTTAATCTTATTTTCCTACATGTAATTTTTTTTTACAATCTAAATATATGATTTCTTAGAAATAATTTACACCTACATACTACTTATAACTAGATACCAATTCTTACAACTAATTATTTAGCAAGAACAAGTCCACTTTTGCAGAATGCTTATATGTCTCTTTCTATCACCGTTTTTAACTTTGTAGATTAAGTTTTCAGTTACATTCAGTTTAATTACATAGAAAATGTTGTATTTAAAGTGTTTTAAAGAGTAACTTCGTTTACCTGAATATTTTAAAGTTGAAATGTTTTTCAGGAATTTTCAGTTAAATTACAAATGTTTGTTTTCTTTATAAAATGTTGCTCTTCCCTGAATCTACAAACTGCCCCCGTGGAGTTAACACTTCTTCAAAACAATAATAATTTATCTCACAGAATATTTCCACTCCACTTTCATCAATCTTTTCAACTGCTTCCCAAATGAGTGACGTCATCACGCCATAATCTGACGAACCCTTGCCTACGTTCCGCCACCCTACCACCTCGCTGTCCCGCTACCCTACCACCTCGCTGTCCCGCTACCCTCGCGAACACCGGCCAGGGATCATTTTTCATCTCTCGGTCAGTCGTGCTGCATAGTAATACAGTACCGCGCCCTCATTGGAAGGAACAAATAATACAAAGGTCAAATAATGCTCAGATATTGTATTGGATTAGAGGGCCAAAAACAGGGGCGGTTCGAAAAAATATTAATTAAAAACATATTAACTAACTTTTAAAAATAATTAATTCATTCCAAGAAATCTCCATATTTATATTATTAAGGAAACATTACAAGTTATAACAGTCATCTTCTTTGTCTTTTTATTTGTATTTGTTAAATTTTTGCTCATTTTCTCAACAATGATTTATTTCTTCTTGAATAACTGATGGTCTTTACATTTCGTTTCTCGGTGAGATTTTTTTTTCTTTTTCATCATCGCGTGCTCTGTGCTAAGTGTCGTGGGAGGACCCCTATATCTCAAACTCGACGTACCACCTATGTCTTTTCTTTCCAGTCCTAACCATGCTGTATGCAGCTGTAACGATGGTCGTTATCAATGTAGCATGTGTCCTATTAGGACGTGCTGATGATTTTGATATCGACATCGCTATCTTCGTTTTAGTCGATCTGCGTTACTTCTCGTTCAGAGTCATCAATATAGCGGATTGCTTATCTCTATAAGTCATGATGATCTTGATTTGTATTCAATGAATATAGACTCAGGAATGCGGATATAAAACGATAAGTGGACAGCGGGTAAATAAATAACAGGTCTTGACAGTTGAATGAATGACAATAATAATATGTTTATTTCTCGGCGCGCGGACAATTTATACAAATGAGTGAATACATTCGCGATACATATCTGCCTTGCTCTAGCGCATGAATTGGCGGTAGATTAATTATTTGTATTTGGAGATGGCTAGCCAAGTCGCAGACACTGTAAATAGTAAACATTGTTGTTGCTCGTAGCGTGTAACAATATATGAATGCTTCATCGGTCATTGACCCTGTATGTTTATTATTAACAATAATTAATTTAATTTAATTGTTTTTAACAATTCACTTATTATTTTGACAATTATTTATTTACTAGGTAGGTGTCCTACACAGCGTTTAAAAAGTTTTCTGTCAACTACTTTCTTTGATCCGTCCGTCTCATAAGACACATTTCTCTTATTTGCCTTCCTTCATCTATCCCCGCAATTACCAGCCCTTCAGACATTCACATATTTTTCTTGCTAATTAGTTATGATTATTTTTCTGCATATTATGGAAAGTCTTTCGGTTGTCTCTAATTCTTGTATGATAGAGACGTTGGCGTACCTTGCGGTTCATAAGATACGGAGCATCCACCTCCAACACCACATATTTTATTTATTTATTTATTATTACACATGACAAGAAATATAAATAATTTGTGAAAAAACAACAGGTAATTTAATTTGGACATACAATTTTAATGGATCTAGGTTTGTTGCCTTTCATTTGTCGTATCCCCAGTAAACTAGGATTTTGCCTGTAGCTCACTGAGGATATTTAGCATTAAAAAAATAAATCGATACTTCTTTCCGATTTTTGATTACACAAAAACAAAATTCCGTTGCACGTTCTCATCAACCTGACAAACAGTGACACTCAATTACAACTGGAAACATCATGCGAAATTAAACTCCTCACACATCATCACTCCAGAAAGACCAAAAATATTCATCCCACAATATACCGCACACCATCATAAGAATACAAATAAAAAACATACAGAAACACAAAAACAATAAAATTTAAAACAACAAGAAGAAACTCACACTCACGAGCCTACACAAATCATTTCCACACGTCATTCCTCCTGAAAGCCGAAATACTCAAAATTCTGTCGCAATAACAACCACGCTCCGATCGACTGTCTAAATGGTTTTCCTACCTTTGCCTTTATTGAATTCGGCACTCCATTGTATATCATGGGAGCGAAATAAGCATATTGCCTTTGGGCAAAAGTGATTTTAACTCTGGGGATGGTGATATTGAAGGAATGTTTCTTTCATTCCTTCTCATTGTCCATGTTTCCACTACATATATTGTTATGGAGAATACTAGAGAATAAGCTAAATGAATTTTTATTTCTATGAGTAGAGACTGGTAAGTTCATATATTTGTCCGTAGATAAACGAATTCAAAATATTTTCACGAGGTATTAAAAAATATTTTACGTCTGCCAAATTTTAACATGATTGAAATACTTGTTTATTAAACTTTTAGATTAATTAATCTTAAAGTATTCAAATAAATGATAATCCGAAAAAAAAAATTATTACGATTATATTATTTTTGAAGCTTATGCTTAAAAAATAATTAAATCACAACTTTAATAAGTAAAATATTAGCTTATCTGAAATAAAATAACACTTTTTATAAGTAGAATATATTTTTTTTAATAAAATAACACAAGCTGGCGAATATTTGCCATTTTTTGTGTAAATAAGTGATCTTGGTAGATGATTGATTATCATTGTTGGAAATGTATCATGTCTACAGTTTTAAGTAACAATTTTTAAAAATAAAAAAAAAACAATTCAAATATTTATTTATATTCAAGTTGTAAAATATAAATAAATATTTGAAAATAATATTATCTTTTTTGGTGAACAAATATTTTTTTAATGTATATTATTTATATAAAACTAATATCCCCTATTTCCCCACTACCCTATTTTTTTATGACGTCATCGCATCGCAATCTTACGATCAGTATTATGCAGCAGTTTGACGGATGTTGGCTCATAGTTTCTTTATCAAAATATTTACTTATTGGTTTTAATGGCAATTGATTACTTTTGAGCACTATATTCAGTTTCCTTAAATTTTGACAAGTTTATCAAGAAAATGTTAAAATGACCTCAAAACTTTCTATTTTATTAATGTTAAATACATACCTTTCTCATCGTGTGCTAAAAAAATCCGCGCGTTCCGGTGCTACGTATTCAATACTCATCATCAAAACACATGTAAAAATGTGCGATTTAAAATCGAAAAAATAACAATATTCATAGCCAATCGCTTAAACGAATTAAATTTTAAGTCAAAAGTGATATTAATTGATATTTAATTGCTGAAAACATGGAAAAAAACATCGGCCAACGTTCACAAAATGGGCGAAAAGACCACCTTAAACGAATGCGAAGCGAGAGAAACGAGCGAATTGAGATTCTATTTCTTGTGTTCCCATATACCGAAGTAGAATGAGACGTGAATAGCGTCGCTTCCTCACCCATAGCGGTTTTTTAGAATAAATATACCTACGTCACACACTGGCACACGTTTGATTGTATTGGTGAATTTATTGTGGCCGATAAGTGCTAATTATTATTATTATTTTTTCAATCAATGCGTAAATGTATTACGGAGGAATACCTAAAATCTGAACCCAGTATTTATTATATTTATAGAGATATTAAAGTTTTTAGAAGCAACGTGTACTAGTTACACATCACAGGGAAGGAAGGGTCAATAAAAACAGCGTGAACGAATGTTTCTGTTAGCCCGAAAAAAATATTTTAAATATTTAATAATAAAATAATAGGTTTATTGATAGCAACATAGTATGTACAGATTATATTTGAATAACACTTCTAAAACACATAAATTGCAGATAATACATTAAATACAGAAGCTATCAAAAGGTCTAGGCTCATCTAAAAGCATCCCCTCGGCCAAGATACACCCCACCAATATAGGGCAAACCCAGCCACGGGGACACCAGATGTTTTTCAGCCCAATTTTTGGATAAAACTAGGCACAAAGATGCCATTACGCCATTTCCCTGTCAGAAGAGACAGAAACGATCGAGCACCTTATTTTCCAATCTCAATCCGAAGCCTCTTCTACATTCATACAACTTCTCATAAAACTTCCATGATTTCTCTGACATTCTACGTTTCTTTCTTTCAGAAAAGCATTCACACACACCTTCCAATCACCTTTTACACACCTTGCACTCACATTAGCACGATATATCAGTTTTGTTTGTCTTTCTTCATTCATTGGTTTTACATGCCCATACCATTATCAACGTACTCTTGTACGCCCGTACCAATGTACTTTTCTGCATCACGCTTAACACATCAGCCTTAGGTTCACATCCATTCCTTATCACTCCATTCCGTATTTTATCATATATTGTCACTTCATGTATTCTACTTAACTACGTGATCAGAGTAAATTGGGGGCTCTTCATATTATTTGCTTTACCTGTGTTACTGGTTTAGGAGAATGAAAAATAAATAAAAAAACAGTGATCATTGCAGTTTGATATGTCAACGGTATGACAAGAATGACTATACTCAAGAAAATGTAGCATGGTCCCTGTGACGTTTGAAATGTCATGTCTCAAAGGGATGGGGTAAAATCGTTTTTTTTTATAAATCGAATCGTTTTTTTATAAATCGAAATATTGTTTATCTCTAAACTGACGTTTTAATTTCAAATTTTCATTATACTAACTTTCTAATGTATTGTATGATTTGTATCTATCTTCAAATAGGCCAAGATCCACTATGAATTAATACTAATTACCAACATTTAATTTTAGGTATAAAAAAATCGAAAATCCAATCATCGTGTACCCCATCTCTAGCCAATGCTGACTAACGTAGTGACTTTTGACAAACGCCATAAAATATTATTTGATTTTAACAAACTGCCACATTTTTGCTAATTTGTAACAAGATGTATTAATTTGTCATTATTGTAAGTTTTATGTAATGTATTTACCTAAATAACTTGCTATTTATTCGAGTCGAGGCTTATATTAAAGTTGATAAAATAATTAAAATTACTGAACGTCGTTACAAGGTTGTATTGGGGCAAATTTGTGAACTGTCTCAGGGACCATGCTACATTTTCTCAAGTATATTTGATTAAACATTGGACATTTTAAGTTTATGTAACATAAAGTCACCGTTGGGAATCGTAGATCTTTCAAACAAACTAAAAACTAATAAAAACTCACATAAAAACTAATCACATTTAATCAAAAGTCGATCACTTTATTTTAATTCAGGAAATGGTTTGTTATGAACATAAATCTATCAATAATAATAATAACGGTATATTATTTATCAGTAAAGTTATAAATCTTAAAAGAAGGCCCTTCTTAGATCTGATTAGGGGTCGCAACCGCCCCTGCTGCAGAGCACAGTATTAGAAATATTGATATTAAAGAAGATTGATTGCCTTTCGATGGCCTGGGTATATACTACTCTTAGATGGTCTTGTACCCTGCCCACTGGTGCCCGTAATTATAGTACCAAAAATCCACTCGCCAATTTTATTCTTTGTTGATTTTCTACGTAAACAAAAACAACATGTACGTTTTTCTCTCTCTCTCTCAAAAGAATACAAATTCTCTAAGATAAAAGAAAAATAAATAAGGGAGACAGTTTCAAAAGAAAATTCATGTTTTCTTTACCGCCAAACAATTCATATAAGGGAACAACTTTAAAAACCATTTATAGATAAATGCTGTTTGAAATTTGTCACGATTTACTATATACTAGTATTATGATATGTAGATACTATAATATTACGCCATATCCTTATCGGGGTAGTATAGAACAGAGATCACCAGAGTACTCTTCTACATCCATGCAACTTTTACGATTTTCCAGTTTTTTTTACATTTCCTTCTTTAACCTTTCCCTTCTTGTGCTTAAAAAACCGTGCGATCCGGTGCTGTATATTCAATACACATGTAAAAATGAGCGATTTACGTTAAAATCGGAAAAATAAGAATAAACGACGCTCTACAAAGTCGAAGTTAGCCGATTATGGCCGACAGTCTCTCTCTTAACCCTTCCTTCCCTGTGATGTGTAACTAGTACACATTGCTTCTAAAAAACTTTAATATCTCTATAAATATAATAAATACTGGGTTCAGATTTTAGGTATTCCTCCGTAATACATTTACGCATTAAATGAAAAAATAATATTAATAATAATAAGCACTTATCGGCCACATCAGAGATATTTTGTGAACATCGGAAATAAATTCACCAATACACCAAACGTGTGGCAGTGTGTGACGTAGGTATATTCATTCTAAAAAAACCGCTATGGATGAGGAAGCGACGCTATTCACGTCTCACTCTACTTCGGTATATGGGAACGCAAGAAATATAATCTTAGTTCGCTCGCTTCACTAGCTCTCGGGCATCCATTTGTGGTGGTCTCTTCGTCCGTTTTGTGAACGTCGGCCGATGTTTTTTTTCATGATTTGAGCAATTAAATTTAAATTATTATCAATTTTGACTTCAAATTTAATTAATTTAAGCGATTGGCTATGAATATTCTTATTTTTCCGATTTTAAATCGCTCATTTTTACATATGTATTGAATACACATCACCGAAACGCGCGGATTTTTTAGCACAGGAAGGGAAAGGTTAAACTCGATGTGTATTACTTACTGCCAGGTACTGTATGTGTCATTTTCTTATACTGTTGAGCTAAAGACCTCACGACAGTTTAACATTCGCATAAAAAAAATAATATTAAAAAAAAAACTTATCATTTTTTGGGCCGCTCAGTTAACGTCCTGTAGATTATAATTTTCCATTTCAATAGCACTTGAGGACCTGAAAATATGGCAAAAAAGAAAAAGGTTAAATGGAAGGACATCCTTAAAATAGATGAACACTGAAGCGTATGAATTTTAATGAGTTGTAAACACATTAAAAAGAATACAAGATGAAGATAGGGCAGTGGAAAGAAAAAGTTAATAAAACGGAGAGGAAGTCGTGAAAAATAGGGGTGAAAGATAATTAAGCTTTTTAGATAGACTACCCCTTTTTAGATAGACTACCCTTTTTCACGAAAATGTAAATTTGAAACTTTTGAGGTACTTAAGTCATTTTAATGTCTTATTTAGGTACATCGATTCTCGTATAGCGGACTGTTACAAATTATTATAGTCAATAAAAATCCGTTGGTTTTAGCCGTGGGTCATATAAAATTATATTTAACTTCATAAAGTTATGCTTTCTACTTCACCTTGACCGTTGGGTTATCAAAAAAAATCTTATATCGGAAAATACTGCTTTTTCACCATAGATATATTTTCACCATGGATATTTGCCAGATTGAAGGCATTAGAGGAAGGTTGGTGATTATTTATATATAGTAGTCCCCCGTTATTCGCGAGGAATAGGTTCCTATTCCATCCGTGGATGGTGAAATTTTATGGTTACTAATAAATTTCGAGGTCTTTTTCAGTAACCGGTATCACTAGTCTTGCATTTTAGAGGTATACTTACGATAAATAATGGTTATTTGAATACAAATACCGATATACCAGGAAAAATATTTTCAAAATGAGATATGGAGCGCACTTAGTCATGACTTGAGATGAATTGTTGGGCATTTGTTAGGTCTGTTTTAATCATTGGTGGTACTGATACGGCGCGAGATAAAAAAACCGTCAACTGTGGATAAATGAAATCGCGAATGCAGATCTCGCGGATAGTGGGAGACTACTGTAAACACATGTTTGCGTTCTCATAGTAACAATGGATACCAATAAAAATATATATATTTGATGAAGTAAAGGTCCATCTTGTGGTATTTGGAAAATAAATTAAAGAATGAACTGTGATATAAAAAGTACAATAGATTAGAAAACTTAACCAATTAATACATTGTTTTTTGTTTAATCAAACACTTTTTACTCCACTTTTTGTAACGGTATAACCCTACTGGTTTCAAGGTGCACACCTCATCTTCAGGGGGGCACAAACAGCACCTGATGATGAGGGGAAAGCCTTGAAACCGGTAGGGTTATACCGTTACAAAAAGTGAAATAAACAGTGTTTGATAAAACAAATTACAATGTCTTTAACCTTTTAACGGGCATAAGCAGAAATGGGTCGCATATGCGACCACCCTTATGGTTACTTATAAGGATTCATTTTTTTAATGAAACGTTTTTAAGTAACACAAATGTCAAATTGGCAAATGTAGTAGACGGGCAGAGGTCTTATTTAACCCTGAGAGATCGGCGCACTGCTATAGCAGTGGAAGAAATTTGTTCTACCCTTGTATTCTAAATGAATATCATTCATTTAGAATACAAGGGTACATATTCTAAAATATATTTATGTTGTAAAAATAGTTTTTTTTTGTTTTTTTTTGTTGTTTAAAATAAATATTTATCACGAACGTCCGAATCGTAAATATATCTCAGCACTAGATAGACAATTATATTTTTTTCTCGTAGCGCTCTCAGGGTTAAGACGGATCGTCGTGAAGCTAGCTGCATGTTCAGTAGCAACGATCTAAACATCCGGTCAATTTATTGTCAAATATGTAAATAGGTATTATAAGTAAATCACCATTAATTATATCTCATATAAGAATTGTATTTCCTAATACAACCTAAACTTAGATATTATTACCTAAACATTCATTGGTCACTTTTGCGGCCACTGACATGACCCCTGAAATGGGCACAGGCCTCATATGAGACCGCCTCATTTCCAAAAAAATATTTTTTTGGACACATTTTCGAAGAAATAAAGTTGATTTGATACATATACTAATGATTTATTCAACAAAAAACTCAATATTTCAAAAATAAAAATTTCCTCTGTAAAGGGTTAAACCTCCACAATGTGAATGCCTTAACTATAAATAATATAGCCACTAATACATTTGTATAATTCATTATTTGATACGAAATCAAATTTAATGATTTATTGAACAAAAATAACGAAACATAATGTTCGTTTGTGTGAATAAATGAATAAATGCCTATAAACCGAGACGAGTATAATAAAATAAACATTACAAAGTGAGGGATCAAGGTTCTTGATGTTGGTGCCACCGGAGATAACTATGTAAGCCAATTAGTAACAAGTATATCCTGTTGCATTAAGGGGAAGAATCTTCAGTATTTGCAGCTTGTCGGATCACTTTCAGATCCCTGTTAATTAGCAATAGCTCTGCGCTATTTGACTCGATCTTGCTGTTGGCTTCAAGTTGCTCTGAGCTTTAATGTTTAAAGCGTCTCATGCAGTGCGTCATTATGTTTCTTGAGCTATCGCCTTCTGTTGGTTCGCCAAAGAGAACAGTTCTTGAGAGCTTGCAATTAAGGCATGCCAGTCACGTGTATAATATGAAATCAATGATGTTATTTTGTGTCTCTTAGAGAAGTCAATTTGATAATTCCTATAAAAGATTTAATAGCTTTGTATGCATTGCCCATATCAAATTATTTACATAATAGAAGGTTAAAACTAACCTAAAACTCTTTATAAAAAAGTGGGTACCAATGGGATCTGATCTCGTAGCCCCTGGGACGGAAGATATGCGTTTAACCAATTAAGCCATGGAAGTTGATGATTTTGCCAATTACTAATTTAAAATGGAGTAAGATTATAAATGGGTAAAAAATCATATTAAATTGCTTGTTCATTCTCCTTCAGACCAATGGAACCATTTAAACAATAACGTTTTTAAAATCACTTTGAATTTAACAAAAAAAAATTAATTTATTTTTTGATATGACAACTAATAGGTAGGTCTGTCTTAATTGGTAGGTCTGTCTTAATTGTTGGTGGTACTGATTCAGCGCGAGATAAAAAAAGCGTCAACTGTGGATAAATGAAACCGCGAATGCAGATCCCGCGTATAATGGGAGACTACTGTATTAGTATTTGTATGAATACATACTCGTAGTGGAAGAAGAACAAGACAAACAAAAACAAGTAATTTAAAGTTGACACTCAATTTATATGTATCTGACTTTATTTTATTATTTTTATTTAACACTTTTATTACAAATACAATCTGGTGGGCTTATTGCCAGGCGGCAATCTCTTCCAACCAACCAGACAAAAGTAAATGAAGCAAGTTACGTGGTCGCATAAATCATTCAAATGGCTATCCATTCCCACGAAATCCATAAACATATACCTGAGCACATGCCCACGAACTCCATAAAGACGGACAATCATCCGAACATTATTTTTCATATAAAGTGAGATATCATCAATCAAAAGGAAAGGAAGGGATGGTGGAGACAAAAGGAAAGGAAATATCAGGAATGAAACACGTTATTTTACTGACTAGAAATTAAGAGTTTTTTCAGTCGCTTCTTAAAGCATGCCAAGGACGGAGCGAGTCTAATATTGATTTGTAACTGATTCCAAAGTCTTACTGCATGGACAGTAAAGGACGATGTAAAAAAAGAGGGGCGGTGAACTCGAAAGGCCAATAAACTTTAAATGGTATCTAACTTAGGATATATAAGCAAGTAAAAATAAGTCGATGCTTTTTATTGATTTGTTCTTTAACCCTTAAAGTCCGGCTGGCTACATATGAAGTCGAATAAAATCGGGCTCAAACGCCGGCTGGCTACATCCGCAGCTCGCACATATTCTCTGTATAAAACGTTTATTATTATGTAAATTTACTACTACAGATCAAAAGTAAAAAAGTGTAGCGTATACATTCATATATTTTCTGTGATTTGGAATTAAAGTTTCACCCTTCTTATATGAATGTTTAATATTATTTTATTTTATTGTAAGATGTGTCCCATGAAAACTTCGCGCATAGCGGCCATCGGTTACTCATACAGTCATATAACCGCCGAGTCGCGAAGTGGTAGTGTTTTATCTGTGTCGGTACACGTACTTGATCTCGAGTGTATGTTTATTTAGGGTGACTGTTATATTGTTATTTATTAGACATTACGTTCGTTGTAATTTGTTTTTTTTTTATAAACAATTTGTTTTGTGTGAGGGAACTCATTTAATTTTATTATTTGTGTAGATTTTTATTCATAATAATGCTGGTTTGTGAACATTGATGTTTTGTTTGAGTGTATAACTATTTTTCTGTTTATTGAACCATTTCATAATTTAAAAGATGGATGACGATGCAATAGAACAGTATATTCTAGACATTGATTCTGATTTTTCTATGAGTGACGACGAAGATTATATACCGGATAATATTGAGGACGTCGATGATCCTTCAGAAATTAGTGATAGTGAAATTGACAATTCTAATGTTTTAGATAATACAGAGCCCACATCAACCGTAAATGTAGACAATATTTCATCTGAGTGGCAAAATGGCATTAACTTTCGTCCAGTATTGCATGACTTCAACCAACAATCTGGATTGAGAAATTGCGATCTCAATGAAGAAAGTCGGGAAATAGATTATTTTGAACTATTTTTGAGTAGTGACATAGTGAGAAAAGTTTCTGAAGAAACGAATAGATATTATGATCAACTAAAGATAAAAAAAACATTTTCCCAGCATTCACAAATGAATGAATGGAAGTCCGTGAATGCTGATGAAATATATCTATTTTTCGCTTTATCAATGCTTATGGTTCGGAGCAAAAAAAGCAGGATCAGGCAATATTGGACAAAGGACAAATTAATATCGTCACCAATTTTTGGCGAGACAATGTCACGAGATAGATATTTGTCTATTCTAAGTATGCTACATTTTTCCGATAGTTGCAAACAGCCAAAAGACGATATTCTATATAAAATAAGAGACTTTGTCGATTCGGTGTGTGAAAATTTTAAGATTTTTTTTTATCCTTTTAAAAATTTGTGTATCGATGAGTCACTAGTATTATTCAAAGGTAGGTTACGAATAAAACAGTATTTGCCGGCAAAAAGGCACAAATTTGGAATCAAACTCTTTGTTCTGTGCGATTGTGAAACCGGTTTAGTTTTAAAATTAATTATTTATTGTGGAGCAAAAACCGAAATACCCATAAGTAATATAGACGAACAATTATCCAAGGATATGGGGGTTTCGGGAAAAGTGGTTGTGTCCCTACTATCGGAATATTTGTGTAAAGGGCATACTGTTTATACGGATAACTGGTACTCAAGTCCAGCTTTATTTAAGTATTTGCACGATCAAAAAACCAACGCCTGTAGAACAGTAAAAAAAACTAGGAAGTACCTGCCAAAATTTGGAATCGTGCAGAAAGGTGAAACATCATCAATGACTTCTGGATGTCTACTTGCTGTAAAATGGCACGACAAGAGAGATGTGCACATGTTGACAACTGCAGAAGATGCGTCACCAATAGAAACCGGCAAAGTAGATTACAAAACAAAAGCCGCTATTGTGAAACCATCGTGTGTAGTTAGTTACAACAAACACATGGGCTCCGTAGACAGGTCAGATATGATGATCACGTTTGTAGAGTGCGTCCGTAAAACCAATAAGTGGTACAAAAAGATCGCGTTTCGTACAATTGACGTGGTATTAATAAATGCTCACGCGATGTTTAAGTTTAAGACAAAAAAAGACGTGAGCCTAACAGACTTCCAATTAGAAGTTGTTCGACAACTTCTACAAAAATATCATCATCCGGAGTCAACACCTAAATCCAAACAAAGTGGTGACCATCCTCTTAGACTAAGTGCACGACATTTTTTATCAGACATTCCACAAACTATCAATTCCAAGAGACAATCGGTTTATCGGCGGTGTTTTGTATGTAAAAATACTACGCGGCAGCCTCAGAAACGTGTTCAAACTCGTTATTGGTGTAGTGACTGCGAAGTTGCCTTATGTCCAACTAATTGTTTTAAGGCATATCACACAATTCAAAAGTTTTGAGTTTTAAAAGTTACATATGCAATACTAATTCATGGACACCCTATCCATATGCCGACGAACAGTTGCGCGAGTGTGTGTGTTTGTGCCGAGATATTTTTTTAGACCTTCCATTAAATTTAATTATTACTATGATTCTTTCGGATAACGATAATTTTTGTATATGGAGATCATGTTCAAAAGTACATTCTCGATGTGGATGACTAAATGTTTACGATAGACCTTATAATAAAAAATCCCACAAGTGATTTACTTAAGTGGCAGCTCCATTCTCACGGTAATATATTTTTATTTATTATTTTAAAGTCAATATGAAACAAAAAACTCTGATTTTTTTTTTACTAACACAAAGGTATACTATTTGACTATAATATGCTGTTTATTTGGTTTATTTATTCATTTTGTGTGAAGAGTAATTAAATTGTTTATAAGTGCGTTCCAATGTTTAAAATTCTCGCCGGTCTGAGGGAGTACTTCGCGTAAATCTTAGCCGATCTCTAAGGGTTAATACCACTGTTATAAACTCTCACCAGCTTGACAACTTGTGAAACATAATTATATGTATGTGCCACTTGAGTCAATCTTTGGTTTACATAATTTGAGATAAATCAAAATCTATCTCACAATATCATCCATGTAATCATGAAAACAAACATATCACATTTAAAAGTTCACACCATTTTATAATACAGTTCAATCCCTTCTACGATCTTAAGTCCTCAAAAACATGTTGAAAAATTGAATGTATGCAGCGCAGGTTTTTGCAATTTGTAAACTTTAATTGCAAATTACCATAACTGATTTGGACTATGATCTGTTGTTGAATGTGATGAGGATTATAATCTTGTCAGATAGAACTTCACAATATTGATAAAGATTTAGATAGACTTCACAATATTGATAAAGATTTTCAGCCCATATCTTATAATGTTACACGTCCCTTGTAGGCCCACTAGGCAAAATGTTTTGTTCAATTGTAAAGTGGTTGTAACTAATTATTTGTACATCTCTTGCAAAACAAGACTGCTGAGATTGGGCTATCAATATAGGTTAAGGAACGCTTGTTCCTTAAAGGAGAGATGATGAGGATGGTTATTGATAAATAAAAACTTGTCGAAATCGGAATATGTAAAGAGGAATTTTATTGACAAACGTCGGTATTTATAATGTTTTTTGAACATGTGCGGGAATGCGCACGAGATATATCGCTGTCTCGTCTTTGCGCTTAGAATATGTTTATTGTCGCGCGTAGGTATCCTTTTGTTTTGAGAGACAGCGCGATAGATGTGTTGCCCTCTCCTTTCCTCATGGAATGCGGTCTTCACTGGTAGTGAGTTGAATGACCGATCGCGTGGACTTTGGAATTGTTTGTCTCGCATTGTTAAGGTGTGCAAAGGTCGTCTCGTGGGTTCAATGACCGCGCATATGGTCGCCACATAGGCATTGTATGGATTTTCACATAATTTTTACTACTTATAGGAGTAAAGTGAAAGGTTTGTTCTTGGTGGGATTGATTGGTTGAATTTTGCTTTGTTGTGTTATTTGATATGCTACGGATACCCTAGACGGATATTGTCAGCAACACAAGGATTCTTCATAGAGCCAAAGTTCATACAGAGTTGCTGACTAATATTAAAATCCGAAAGGTGTCCTACTTGGGTCATGTACTTAGATGAGCAAAGTACAAATTACTGCACCTGATCATCCAAGGCAAAATAGAAGGCCAAAGAGGTGTTGGCAGGAGGCAAATCTCCTGGTTCCGCAATATACGTGATTGGACTGGCATAAGGGGCGTTGGAGATCTTTTTCGGGCTGCCGGGGACAAAGATGTCTACTCTCAGATGATATTCAACGTTAAGGGAACCTGACATGACACTAAGAAGAAGAAGAAGTGTTATTTGACTTGTACCATGTTTTTTCTTTGGTAAACATAGCTCACATGTCAATATTAAATTCTATATATTGTTGTTTTTTTAAACTTTGTGCCAAAAAGGTAACATCTGAAGTAAATAACCAAACGCTCTAATCCACTGCCTGAATTTTTCTTACCTTTTTATATTTATCGAATCATTACGAAAAGACCAATAATGTATTCTTAACTTCGCGCTAACAGTTAAAATAATAGGAGTGAACGAAAGATAACTTGTGTGGCAGTTTATATTCTGGAAGCACCTCTTGTATAGTGAGAGTACATTTATTCTCCAGATTCCCGGATTGTATTTTTGTAGTGCTCTGGAGTGTTTGCCGTTGGAAGAGTGGATGGCTTTGAAAGTTTGAGAGGAGATAAAATCAGCTATTCCAGCGGGGAATCCTAACTTTCAGGGGATATATTATTTTTGCAGCTAGCGTGTGTATGAAGCGAGATTCCAAATTTTAACTCAAAACACTTAACAATTCTGATTCTAACTGTTTGATTTTTATTTATCAATGCATTAACAAAATACTATAAAAATGAAGGCTTGGAGCTTTAAGTCATTTTATTAAAAAAACTTTCTCTATATATATTAACCAAATATTTCGAGCTTTTAGGAAAAAAATATTTCCCCTCATGTCTAATTTAATAACAAGTAACAAACCAAACAATGTTTTTCAAGGGTTTTGGTTTTTTTATTTTATTTATGTATTTACATCGATTTTATCAATATATCGATTTGCACCATTGTACATATTTTATGATAAACATTTTAATCAAAGAAATTTATTAATTAATTTTAACTAATAGGTATCAATTAATTTAATTTAAATATATTAATTCATTATAACTAATATTAATTAATTAAATTAAATTTAAAATTTTATATTAATTAATTTTAATACATAAATTTTAACCAACGAAATATATTTATTCACATGACAAGTAATTGTAATTGTTAATAATAATAAAGACAAACAACAACAAAAAATATCATTTAAAATGAACCCTTCGTTGTTTGTTGCCTTTTATTTGCCGTGTACCCAGTCTACTAGGCTTTTATTTGCCGTGTACCCAGTTAACAAGGCTTTTATTTGCCGTGTCCCCAGTCCATTAGACTTTTATTTGCTGTGTCCCCAGTCAACTAGGCTTTTATTTGCCGTGTCCCCAGTCAACTAGGCTTTTATTTGCCGTGTACCCAGTCAACAAGGCTTTTATTTGCCGTGTCCTCAGTCCAATAGACTTTTATTTGCCGTGCCCCCAGTCAACTAGGCTTTTATTTGCCGTGTACCCAGTCAACAAGGCTTTTATTTGCCGTGTACCCAGTCAACAAGGCTTTTATTTGCCGTGTACCCAGTCAACAAGGCTTTTATTTGCCGTGTCCCCAGTCCATTAGACTTTTATTTGCCGTGTCCCCAGTCAACTAGGCTTTTATTTGCCGTGTACCCAGTCAACGAGGCTTTTATTTGCCGTGTCCCCAGTCCATTAGACTTTTATTTGCCGTGTCCCCAGTCAACTAGGCTTTTATTTGCCGTGCCCCCAGTCAACTAGGCTTAATTTTAATACATAAATTTTAACCAAAGAAATATATTTATTCACATGACAAGTAATTGTAATTGTTAATAAAAAAAAACAAGACAAACAACATCAAAAAATATCATTTAAAGTGAACTCTTCGTTGTTTGTTGCCTTTTATTGGCCGTGTACCCAGTCTACTTGGCTTTTATTTGCCGTGTACCCAGTCAACAAGGCTTTTATTTGCCGTGTACCCAGTCAACAAGGCTTTTATTTGCCGTGTCCGTGGTCCAATAGACTTTTATTTGCCGTGCCCCCAGTCAACTAGGCTTTTATTTGCCGTGTCCCCAGTCAACTAGGCTTTTATTTGCCGTGTACCCAGTCAACTAGGCTTTTATTTGCCGTGTCCCTAGTCAACTTGGCTTTTATTTGCCGTGCCCCCAGTCAACTAGGCTTTTATTTGCCTTGTCCCCAGTCAACTAGGCTTTTGCGTTCTTAGATTATTTATTTAGTAATAAATTTTTATACTATATAGGAGTAGCCTTTCGCAAATGTTTACGTGTATATTATAGATTGATATAGTATATTAAATGAAAAAGGTTTTCCCGTTTATCTTTACGTTTATCTGTTTTTTACTGGCAAACAGTAGAACTAACTGCTCCAATGCTCTTCCTTTGTTTCGTGGACTGTCGCTTTTAAACAGGACCTCGGATATTGATATATTTAATAATTCAGAAAACTATTTTAACTTTTCCCTTCCTGTGCTAAAAAAATCCGCCCTTTTCGGTGGTGTGTATTCAATACACATGTAAAAATGAGCGATTTAAAATCGGAAAAATAAGAAAATTCATAGCCAATCGCTTAAATTAATTAAATTCGAAGTCAAAAGTTACTTACAGTTAAATTTAAAAAAAAATACAAACGAAGGTAAAATTAAATTTGAACAAAGATTTCTGAAAACGTTTTATTTTGTGTCACTTCATTATTAATGAAAAGGATAAATGGTTTGATCCAAGACGTTAATGTAAATAACGACTTTCTTTCAAAAAAATAACTTTAAACTTAACCTTTGTCATTTCCGATAGTGGTACGAGTGAGTGAGCCGCAGCGGTCAGGCTGACGTCAACCTCTTCCGTATCTCGAAACCTTCATCTTTTTATTTTCCACCCCTAAGGTCTGCGACAATAAAACGCAAATCGCCAGATAAGGGTTGTAAAAAAGAGCGTCCATAAATAGGGGTGGGGTTTATAAAAAGAAAACTATGATTAAACACGAAGATACGGTTTTTGGAAGAGCGATAACATCGCATTTATTTATGGATCGAGAAGAAGAAGAGTGCCGCGGGCGGTCCAAGTGCGGCAGTCGCCCCCTCGAAGAATCTAAGTGTATCCTTTCACGAAAATAAATTGGATTTTTGAAGAGCTATTACTTTTATGAAGGAGATGCTCATCTAAGTAACTATGAGGATGCAATGAAAGTTTGTTATCCATTGTAGTTTGCCGTGTTCGCGATATTCAGATTTAAGAGAGTTAACTCGAAGTAAATAGAAAATGTTCAAGTTTATTAGCTTTTCATAGTTAGGAAGATAAGTCATTTTGCTATACTTTGAAAATATTAATTTACTGGATGTTTTCGACTAAATAGTATTCTTATAATTATCGTATTTTTTTAGAATCGGTCCAATATAGTGGGGTATTATGACAAAGCTTTTACCGTTATTGGTCCTATGATGTGGAATGGTTTACTTTTAAGTGTTAGATAAATGGGTTACGTGTGCAGTTTTACGAAACATTTGAAGACAACCCTTTTTGAGAGTTATTATCAAAATTTATGATTTTACATGAACATTACACTTTCTGAAAGGTACGAGTATTATCAAAATTTATGATTTTATATGAACATTACACTTTTTGAGAGGTATTATCAAAATTTATGATTTTTTGTGAACATTACACTTTTTGAGAGGTATTATCAAAATTTAAGATTTTACATGAACATTACTGTACCGGACAGGTACAAAGACTGTATATAGGTTGTTGGTTGCCGCGTAGCGCTCGAAGAATCCACGTCGCGAATTCCGTAGCGAAGATTCAGTTTGAAGAAGAAGAAGAAGAGCAGGGAGAGATTCGTCTCGGGCAGTCGATGTAGTGTAGCGGGTCTCAAGTAAAAACACGGTAAATTCGGTATTACTGAGAATATATTTCGAAGTGAGAAGTGAGCAGAACATGATTTCAAAATTAGGGGCCCCTCTATATTAATGGTCAGTCGTCCGTCACAAGCGCCCATTGCCCGTGAAATACGACAACTTTCGGGGTCTGGGCCCTGCTTACGCCGACTGAACCCGGACCTACTCCGATCGTACCGCTTTGCAAGTCACATATTTCCAATGCGGTCGCGAATGCGATCGGAGTCAAACAGACATACATATGACGTACAAATACAAGGGTTTTACATATTATTCCAGAACATATACATATACAAAACATATGATTATAAATACAAATACAGGAATTAGAACATACAATTTTAATAATACAGATCTACACACAGTGTCCTTTTCATATCACATACACACACACACACGGGTGACGGCACACGTCCGATACAATTACACTTTCTGAGAGGTACAAGTATTATCAAAATTTATGATTTTATATGAACATTACTCTTTTTGAGAGGTATTATCAAAATTTATGATTTTATATAAACATTACACTTTTTGAGAGGTATTATCAAAATTTATGATTTTATCTGAACATTACACTTTTTGAGAGGTACTCGCATTATCAAAATTTATGATTTTATATGAACATTACACTTTTTGAGAGGTATTATCAAAATTTATGATTTTACATGAACATTACACTTTCTGAGAGGCACGAGTATTATCAAAATTAATGATTTTACATGAACATTACACTTTTTGAGAGGTATATTTAAGAAACTGATCTCAAACCTTCAGGCTTTTTTAATAATGTTACGAATGCCTGTTTTTATGCTGGGCATCATTTTTAGGTTTTCTTAATAATGATTAGTATGTCAGTTTTTATGCTGAACTCAATCTTTCAGGTTTTCTCAATAATGCATTTATGCTGAACTTCAAGTTTTTCAAATGATACTTAATCAGTTTTTATGCTGACCTAAATCCTGTAGGTAATTTTTTTTCAAATCTTTTTTAACAATTTGGAATATTACTTGTTAATTGTGTTTTTTTTTTTTTGTTTTGGTCGTTATAATAATCATTTTGTTTAATTTAATCAATTTATTCTATACATACTCGTATTTGTTGGGATAAAACAAATGTTTATTTGATTATGTATTCTGGATTTGAAAATCAAATGGTAATTAATGGTTTCGAACAAATTGATTTGTTTAACGATCACCCTTTATCCGCTGGTTGCTGCTGACCAAAGTGATTATCACCGAATTTAGGGTATTTGCGAGCTTTGGAATTCGATACAATTATTAACATATCCATTCTTATTCGCAAATTAATTCGGAACACCTTTTATTCGATTTTAATGTAGACGTATCGATAATACTAAAATATATTTCCTAAACTAAATGTTGACAAAAAGTTTCGTAACTAGACATTACCAAATTATAAATGATTTGAGAATTCTGTTGTTTTAATATTGCCCCTGTTATAATTTCGTTGATTTGTCGAATAAAATATTATCTCTTAAAATCGTGGAGTAAAATTGGAGTAAAATCTCGGAATCGTATAAAATTGTTTCTTAATATCGTGGAGTGGAATATTATCTCATAAAATCGTGAAAGGGAATGCATACTCTTCTAAAATCTTACAATGAAATATTATTTCTAGAAATCGTGGAGTGTGATAATATATTTTAAAATCGTTAAGTGGATTAATATCTTTTAAAATCGTGAACTGAAATATTAATTCTTGAAATCGTGGAATGGCTATTTTATCTCTTAAAATCGTGAATAGAATTTTATCTCTTAAAATTGTGTGATGGAATGTTGTCTATTATCACCGTTGAATGTGTGATGGAATGTTGTTTCTTATCACCGTAGAATGTGTGATGGAATGTTGTCTCTTATCACCGTGGAATGGGAGATGGAATGCTGTCTCTTATCACCGTAGAATGTGTGATAAAATATTATATCTTATCACCAAAGAATGTGTGACGAAATGTAATGTCTTATCACCGTAGAATGTGTGATTTTTATTTATTCTCTCAAAACAGGCTTAGCCCAATTACTTTGAAAAATACAAGAAATGTTAACATTAAAAATAAAGAAAAATTATATAAAATATTGTTTATTATAGTTAAGGCATTGACGTTGTGGATGTTTAAAGACATTGTAATTTATTTTTATCGAACACTGTTTATTCCACTTTTTTGTGACGGTATAACCCTACCGGTTTCAAGGCTTACCCCTCATCTTCAGGGGAGCACAAACAAGGCTAAATGCTGTTCGAACTGATACCGATATACACGCTTCTACGGTTGGAGGCTGGGGGTGAGGGAGGCACGGGACAATTTCGGTATTTCCCAAAAGTCTCTCCGCTTTTGGCCAAAATTGTCCCGTGCCTCCCTCACCCCCCAGCCTCCAACCGTTGAAGCGTGTATATCGGTACCAGTTCGAACAGCATTTAGTTCTGTTTGCGCTCCCCTGAAGATGACGTGAAAGCCTTGAAACCGGTAGGGTTATACCGTCACAAAAAAGGGGAATAAACAGTGTTTGATAAAAATAAATTACAATATATAAAATATATAAAAATTTATATAAAATCAAAAATAATGTATACACATAAACATACACATGTATTCAAAGTCACTGAAGTACGTTGATGAGTGATTTCTAACGCGCTCAATATTAGAAGAAAATTTACTTTTGCTTTTGATAATGTGATATGAAATATGTCAATATCCGAAGCAGTCCCGTTCAAAAGAGTTAAAGGGCTTTCCAACAGGCATAGCGGCAGGAAGACCCGTTCTTGCGTATGTTTTTGAGAACAGTTCTTGCCGGCGCAGTCTAGTGTAATTGTTAGGAACATTTAACGCTAATCTTTGTAGTAATGCTGATGAAATGTTGTCTATTATCACTGTAGAATGTGTGATGAAATGTTGTCTCTTATCACCGAAGAATGAGTGATGGAATGTTGTCTCTCATCAACGTAGAATGAGTGATGGAATATTGTCTCTTATCACCGTTTCTTTTCTTTTTATTATATTTTGTATCAACATAAACTGAGAAAATATGTTAATGAAATTGAATAAAACCGTTAATTATCATATTTTCAGGAACCGTGAAAGATGTGGAAAACAGTAGTTAAAGGGGTTAAACTACCCATTGTTATAGTGTTTTAGGGAATACTCCCCTATCACAATTTAATCTTTTTAATGGCCACTCGAGAAATTGAGCTCGGGGAAGAAAAAAACACCTAAATCTAATTTCCAGGGAGCGTTAATACATGGCGAGATGTTCGCGTTCTATATTCTTTGGAAATGCGCTTGCAACGAGGAGAGAACGAATAATTTAATTCAGACATTTTCATGAAAATACTGAAAGCACTATCAGAAGAAGACCACTTACAATAATATCAACACTTAACTGAGTTATCTGTTTCAAATATTTATTTATTTATTTAACTCTTTTATAGCAAATACAATGTGGCGAGCTTATTGCCTGGTGACAATATCTTCCAGCCAACCACATTCAAACATTTATTTTAATTCACTTTAAGTATAACGGTCGGAGAATTTTAACAAATATACCACAACGCTGTTTTTCTGCTGAGGTAGGAAAATAGGAGAGGGTGTCAGATTTACCTATCTCGACACACATGTTTCGCCTTTTCGACATTCATATAGCTCCTATAATTTTTTTTTCTGTTTACATTTCCTTCTTTCAAAATATTGTTCACTTAATCAAATCATACTTTCCTTGGTCTTTCGCTACCACACTTTTCACTCATATTTACAATGTATATTTGTTTATAGTTCGGAAATTCTAGGATGAGTCCTTTGACAGCTCACAAATTTGCCCCAATAAAACCTTATGTAATGTACGAGTATTTACCTAAATAATTTGCTATTTATTAGAATTAAGGCTTATATTAAAGTTGATAACATAATTAAAATTACTGAACGTTGTTACAAGGTTGTATTGGGGCAAATTTGTGAGCTGTTACAGGACTCATCCTAGAATTTCTGAACTATAGTTTTTTTCATTAATTCGTTTCACATGCCCAAACTATCTCAGATCGCTTATTTTCATCCTCAGATTTTAAACTTAAAAAATAATTTAATAGCAAATTATAAACATTTGTTTTGCTTTTTACTTTATTTATAGTCATTAACATTTTGGAGGGGTAAAGACAATGTAATTTGTTTAATCAAACACTGTTTAATCAAATAATCATAATCTAAACTTGAAACTTCGACAACGGTTAGTCAAATGCTACGTTTGGTCGGTGTTATTGCGTGGAGTGGAATCATGGACCCTCAAAGTAAGTAGTATGAACCAACTGGAAGCAGTCGAAATGTGGATGCACCGGAGAATGCTACGGATACCCTGGGCGGATATGGTCAGCAACACGAGGGTTCTTCGAAGAGCCAAAGTTGATAGAGAGTTGCTGACTAATATTAAAATCCGGAAGGTGTCCTTTTTGGGTCATGTACTTAGAGGAGCAAAGTACAAATTGCAAAGCACCTGATCATCCAAAGCAAAATAGAGGGTCGAAGAGGTGTTGGCAGAAGGCAAATCTCCTGGCTCCGCAATATACGTGATTGGACTGGTATAAAGAGCGTTGGGATCTTTTTCGGGCTGCTGGGGACAAATTTGCCTACTCTAAGGTGATATTCAACGTTGGGAGGACCTGACACAACACTGGGAAGAAGAAGAAGATATATTTTTTGTTGAAGGAAATCAACGTACAAATTCTTTAAAGTTACAAACGCCTGAAGAAACCGTATAATCTTTTTACTTGTCAAAACAGAGTTTGCTACGATTGTACTGTATAACACTATATGTATCATTCTATACAATATAATTTGGTAAGAGTATTGCCACGTGGCAATCTCTTCCAACCAACCATAAATATTTTAAATATGCTTAAGGTGAAAACTAGAATACACCAAGAAATTTGATATACACCAAGAAATTTGATGCGCTCTTTTGGAAAAAAATCTTTCGCTCAAGATCGGAAACGCAGTCCCGTCTAAGTGTTTGATACGTAATGAGCCCTCCGCCCCTTCAAAGTAATTCTGATTTATTTGATATGTGATGAGCCCCTCCGCCCCCTCCAGAGTAATTATGATTTATTTGAATTAAATTTTAATTTATTTCTAAAAAATCAGTTTTAGACTTGGGGAATGAAATTAGAAGAATAATGCTTTGGAATCTCACTGTTTCATCAAAACACAGCATCATCCGCGTGAACCTGAGAATCGAAACACTTCTGCCTAAATCTTCTAACGTTTAATTAAGTTTCATACATCTAATCATGTTTAAATGATTAACAGGTATCAAATAAAGTATAAATTTTTAACATGCATTAACTAACGTTTAAACGACTATCAAGCATTTACTAATGTTTACACGACTAACTTGTATAATATACACTCACGTTTAAATTAATTATACAATACATATTTTTACTAAGATTCAATGACTCACATATGTTTTTTAACATTTAATTAAATAACATGTATTTTCCAACGTTTAAATTATTATCATATATCTAATACCGTTTAAATTACTTACATATATCTACTAATGTTTAAATAACTATCATGCATCTTTTAATATTTAAATAACTTACGTTTATACACTAACGTTTCAATGACTCACATATGTATTTTAACATTTAAATAACTAACATATATCTTCCAACGTTTAAATTACTATCATATTTAGTATCTATTGCCGTTTAAATTACTTACATATACCTACTTATGTTAAAATGACTATCATGCATCTTTTAATATTTAAATAACTAACGTGTATACACAAACGTTTCCATGACTCACATATGTATTTAACATTTAAATAACTAACATGTATCTTCCAACGTTTAAATTACTATCATATATGTATTACCGGTTAAATTACTTACATATCATATATCTACTAATGTTTAAATGAATATCATGCAACTTTTAATATTTAAATAACTAACGTGTATACACTAACGTTTCAATGACTCACATATGTATTTTAACATTTAAATAACTAACATGTATCTTCCAACGCTTAAATTACTATCATATACATGTATTACCGGTTAAATTACTTACATATCATATAATATATCTACTAATGTTTAAATGACTATCATGCAACTTTTAATATTTAAATAACTAACGTGTATACACTAACGTTTCAATGACTCACATATATATTTTAACATTTAAATAACTAACATGTACCTTCCAACGTTTAAATTACTATCATATATCTATTACCGTTTAAATTACTTACATATATCTACTTATGTTTAAATGACTATCATGCACTTTTTAATATTTAAATAACTTACGTGTATACACTAACGTTTCAATGACTCACATATGTATTTTAACATTTAAATAACTAACACGTATCTTCCAACGTTTAAATTACTATCATATATAATATATATATATATATATATATATATATATATATATATATATATATATATATATATATATATATATATATATATATATATATATATATATATATATATATATATATATATATATATATATATATATATATATATATATATATATATATATATATATATATATATATATATATATATATATATATATATATATATATATATATATATATATATATATATATATATATATATATATATATATATATATATATATATATATATATATATATATATATATATATATATATATATATATATATATATATATATATATATATATATATATATATATATATATATATATATATATATATATATATATATATATATATATATATATATATATATATATATATATATATATATATATATATATATATATATATATATAATATATATATATATATATATATATATATATATATATATATATTATATATATATATATATATATATATATATATATATATATATATATATATATATATATATATATATATATATATATATATATATATATATATATATATATATATATATATATATATATATATATATATATATATATATATATATATATATATATATATATATATATATATATATATATATATATATATATATATATATATATATATATATATATATATATATATATATATATATATATATATATATATATATATATATATATATATATATATATATATATATATATATATATATATATATATATATATATATATATATATATATATATATATATATATTACCGTTTAAATTACTAACATATCATATATCTACTTATGTTTAAATGACTATCCTACACCTTTTAATATTTAAATAACTAACGTGTATACACTAATGTTTCAATGACTCACATATGTATTTTAACATTTAAATAACTAACACGTATCTTCCAACGTTTAAATTACTATCATATATCTACTAACGTTTCAATTACTTGCATATTATATTTTTACAAACATTGTTATGTCTTACATATATATTTTAGCGTTTAAATAACAAACACGTATCTACTAACGTTTAAACGACTAACTTGGACATACTTATATTTAAATGACTTAACACACATATTCCGAATAACGTTTAAACTACTTAAATATATCTACAATCGTTTAAATAACTTATCTTAACATTATAAACATATAACAACTTACATTTAAACGCCAGAAAAAAACCTCGTTTGTAGGTTTTTTTACGTTAAATTATTTGCATTATTTGCATTTTAGTTTAAATGAAGTATGAAAATAAAGACTATCAATATGGTTTAGATTAAAATAGTATTAAAAAAAACAACGTGCTCATATAACATGATTTTTCCCCCTATGCACCAAAAAGCTAAAGATGCATAAATTGACTTATTTTATTGGAATTTTGTATCTGATCATTTGGTACGAGATATGATGGTATAATATATTCCGAAGTTTTGTGGAAGTTCCTATGTTTGCGAACTTATTTAGAGAAACGTTAAGATTGGAAAAGTCTGTAACTTGTTTGTCCTGAAATTTGCTGAAACGAGAGAATAGTTTGCCATTGTGAAAGGGCATGTCAATCAATTGACTACATCAGGGAACACTTTGCCGCTCTTTTGTTCCTTGACATGTAATCATTTTGTTTTGGTGATCAGGAGAGGAAATCAAAGGGTTGTGGAAATATCACATAAACCGTTGATTCATCTTTGTCATAGGTTTTGTTGATCATTATACTTGCGTGAATTCTTGCATTGTTTAACAAAGTGATAAACTATGCAATAATGACACATACGTGATAGTTTGAAAACAAGTAATATTTGAGAAAAAGTAGCATGGTCCCTGTGACTGTTCACAAATTTGCCCCAATACAACCTTGTAACGACGTTCAGTAATTTTAATTATTTTATCAACTTTAATATATGCATCGATTCTAATAAAGAGCAAGTTATTTAGGTAAATACATTACATAAAACTAATGACAAATTAATACATCGTGTTACAAATTAGCACAAATGTGTCAGTTTGTTAAAATCAAATAATATTTGGTGACGTTTGTCAAAAGTCACTACATTAGTCTGCATTGGCTAGGGATGGGGTATACGATAATTAGATTTTAAAATTTTTGAAAGGCCAATAATCAATCTCTGTTTGTAATAAATAAATATAGCCGTGCAAGGAATCACCCTCTGTTCTACATACCAACTTACAGAACGAATATCATGGCTAAACACTCAGTCACGCGTGGTATAGAGATATTGAACCAACTTAATGACACTGTTGATATATTCTCGGTACCGCCTAGCAGTATGAGAAGAATCCTGGCTGATATTATTCCGAACGAATAAGCTAACGCTACAAGCAGACCCTCTTTGTGTAACAGGAGAAATCCGTGCAAAGTGGATTAAAAAAACTATTTGAGAGTCTGCAGAGTTGTAGAATAGGACACTTAGAACAGAGCAAAGTGGAGAACGAAGATTAAAAAAGCAGATTCATATTAAAATAAGATGTTTCTTAAGAAGAAGTAGAGGGAATACTATTTGTATTGTATTAGACTTTCGCTATATTGAATTTAACAAAGTGTGTTCATTAGCAATCGTGGCAATCTCTTTCTACCAACTAGAAAGCTATTAAACATGCCTTAAGTGAAAGTTAGACTGGCTCTTTTAAAAAAAGTTAGGTGTCAACAAGAATCAAACCTGTAGCCCCTTATTTGAAAGAAGCGAAAGTTGTACGTGGCTTGGTTGGTAAGTGTAAAGTTTTTATTGAAGTGAAACTTCTATAGACGCGGTAGGGCAAATTGGCCTGAACGTCACGAAAAGTGAAACAGTGTACGTAGTATATTATTATAAAATTATTATTTATTATTATTAAATATTTTATTTAATAATGAATCATTATTAATTATTTTAATATTTATATTTATTTATTATTAATAATAATTAATATTATAAAGTGTTATGTTATTATTAAAATTACTATTATTTATTATTAACAATTTAAAAACTTATTTTTTTGTTATATATTATTTTTAAATTAATACATCATATTTAATAATTATAATTTTATTTGACATTAAATTATTTTATAATATACTCGTATTTACTTAATATATAATTCATATAATTATATAGATATAAATATATATTGTATGTTATTATGATATTAATAAAAAATATTATAATGAATTATAATACAATTAATTAATAATATATTATAATAATATTATTAATATTATATTATTAATAATATAATAAAAATAATGTAAAAATACATTAATAATTAAATAATTATTTAAAAATAATTAATTAAACAATTAATAATAACATAAAAATATTAATATATTTAATATTATTAAGTGTATTATATAATTATTAAAATTATTTTTATTATTACAATTATTAATATTTATTATTGAAAATAAAATAAAATATTCTTTAATTTAATTAAGAGAGATTTTCTTGAATTAAATACCACAAAACCATTTCCCAATCCTGGAAAAAAAAAGGAATGCATAAAATCAACTTTTCCTAGGAGCTAAGAAGTTTCACTTCTACCACGCGAGAGTCTCAGGCATCTGTTTTTTATTGTAACAAACTGATAAAAATGATCGTGAAATCAATGCATTAAAAAAAACCTTTTAAATTCAAAAGACAAATATTTATTATCATTTCACCTTTTTTTCCTAAGATATTGTCGAGATCGAGGTACATGGCTGTGAAATGAGAAGTATAAATAATAGAGGATTGTGGAGGAGGGGAAAATCTTGTGCTTGGATAGAAGATAATGAATCTCTGTTTTCTTTGTACATACCGCAAGGGACAAGACGTGATGTTATAGAAGTAACATATATATGTTAGTCATTTAATTTGTTTTTAAGAAAGTTCTGTCCTTTTTTTAAACTTTTGTTAGTATAATTTTTTTTGTTTTGAACACTTGTAAATATTATTCTTCTACCTCTTCCTATATGTCATGATCTATTTGTTCCGCTTGTTCCCCTTCTTGTGACGTGGATTGCCAGCTGTCACGCCATCTCTTCGGAGGTCTTCCCGGTAATCTTCTTCCGGCTGGGTTCCCTCGAAGGGCGACAAGTGGAAGTCTGTCGTCTTGCATTCTGTTTACATGTTCGTTCCAGTATCGCCTTCGTTGTCTTCCCCACCTGACGATGTCTTCCGTACTACACTTTCTCCTTATTTCGGTGTTTCTGATTCTATCTCTTAGTGTGTTTCCGGTTATACATCTCAGTATTTTCATTTCCGAGGTTCTCAGGAGAGATTTTGTTCTAGATGTGTATGCTCTGGTCTCTATTCCGTAGGTGACTATTGGTCTCACACATGTCTTGTATATTCTGACTTTACTTTCTATTCTCATGTGTCAACTATTCCACACCTGTGTTCTTAGGCGTTCCGATATTGCAGTCGCCTTATTGCAGCGACCTGTCACAAGGTTTCATCATACAGATTTCCATTGCTACTGATGCTCACTCCAAGATACCTAAACTCCATCACTTGCTCTATTATTTTGTTATTCACTGCTAGTGTGCATCTTACCGGGGTCTTAGATATTGTAAGGCTTTTCGTTTTGTCTGTGGATATCAACATGTTATATTTTAGGGAGGTTTGATGAAGTCTATATAGCATCCTTTGGAGGTCATCTTCGGATTCTGCGGTGAGTACTGCATCGTCTGCGTAGCAAAAAATGCTGACTTTTTTGTCTCCCAGTCTGTATCATATGTCCATGTCTGCAACTTCTTCAATTAGTTACTTGTAAATATAAATTAAATAAATAATTTACTTGTTTTTTAAATTTGATTTATATTGATATCAAAGTGTTTTCATACCAGAAAAGTTTTCACCCCTCGTGCATCACAAGACCCGTTCCTGTGACCGGCAAGAAATTAGTTCCTTCCTCAACCCCAGGAGATTCTGTGTTGTGGGGCATTAACATTACGAGGCCAGGATATGTCCAAGGGTTATCTGGATTCCGGACTCCGGCGTTAATTTATTTAGCTTTTTAATGGTCTCTAGATTTTTATCTTGGCGCCATTTTAAAGCTGAAGAAAAGATGCCACCTATACGACTTGCCTACAAAGTCCGCGTTTCAACTGGAAATTTATTATTGTTGTTTGAGTCTTAAACGAGGTTAAGATGGGGACAAAAAAATATGCTGTGATCGAAATTTGACTTCTTGTTAATTTTATAAATCACATTATTGTTATAATAAAAAGAGGAACATTTATGAGGCGCCGTTTAGAGCGCCGACTCTTCTTTAGAGAGCTTCAACGCGGGATTCGAAGCCGAAGAACAGTACTAAAATAACAGTTTAGCTTACAAATTGAAGAGTAAAACTCATAAAACACTCAAGAGCCAAAAATACGTAGAATTATAAAAAAAATAATTGTGCAGTATTTGAGTAAATTGCTTGTGGAGATGTGCCCAGTGACATCTTTGGTTGTAAAACAGAATCACTTTTAGTTTGAATTCACATATATGCCATTTATGGGTATATTGTCGCTTGTTGATAGACTGTTTTTCCATAAAAAAATCAATTTATGGTTGTTATGTGGTTTATGAGTTTAACTCTTCAATTATAGAGAAAATAAGTTATTGTTAAAAATGGAAAAATAGGGATGGGATCATCATAATATAAATAGGCCAAAACCCGTATGATGGTTGTCGTCAACGTAAGAATACGAGAATTTAATTTTGAATACAAGAGAGCGAGAGAGGAATACTTTGAAATTTGAATCTTGGTGGTTCCGTGATTTTTGAACCAGTATAAAAGGGGACGATGCTAATTTATTTTTAATTGTAATTCATTACATAATTGATTTATTTCCTATTATATTGAACCTTATAATTACTTGTGTTTACTACTTCGAAACAGATTGAAATTATACTGAACGAACCGGTGTAAAAGGGGACGATGCCAATTTATTTTGAATTGTTATCCATTAAATAATTAATTTATTTCCTTTTATATTGAACCTTATAATTACTTGTGTTTACTACTTCGAAACATATTGAAATTATACTGAACGAACCGGTGTAAAAGGGGACGATGCCAATTTATTTTGAATTGTAATTCATTAAATAATTCATTTATTTCCTATTATATTGAACCTTATAATTACTTGTGTTTATTTATCTTATGCTCTTTTATTGAATGCAGACAATTATATGTGACTTTTTCACGATGTCGAAAACGCGAAAACAATAAAGTCAATATATCTGAAACAAGTCTTCAAGGAAAACTTTATCAACGATTTAAATTGAACAACAGTAATGTTTATACACAAAACATCGTGCATTAAGAGATTTTTGAGAATTAAATAATTCATCAATCAAGATGAACCTTTTTTTATTTTAAACTTTAAACATTAATGAACCCTAAAAACTTTAAGCTAATCTTGCTCCATTCGGTATTTTAAAAATGTAGAATTTGTTTTAGTTCCGTGAATATTTCACAGGTTGCAACTAGTATGAATAAATATGCAAGAACTTAGTCCATACAAAGAATATGGAAAGAGATACATTTTGTTCGTTCGTTTCTGGGTCTTGTAGTTGGGAATCCCCTCACCTTTCGAACGTCAATTCAGTTGGAAAGCGAAGCTGTGCCGTGGAGTTTTTGTTACCTTCTCTTTTGTACACCAGCAAACTCACTGGTTACACCGCTGAACTGGATTCGATGGCACACCGAAGTGAGACAGACGGTCGAAGCACAACAAGATGTTTTTTTTTCTCTTTTTTTTTAAATAAAAGATTCCCCCTAAGTCATAGGTATCCTTAAACCGTCGAATACTAGAGGAAAAAATATCTGTGCTATTCGCGACCTTCCACACGGAAGCCCAGTGCGTTACCGCGCGGCCATGCACCTATAGTTATTTGTAAGTTACACAGGTTTGAAAATCACTACCGTATTTTCTGCATGTATTTATTTATTTAACACTTTTATTGCAAATACAATCTGGCGGGCTTATTGCCAGTTGGCAATCTCTTCCAGCCAACCAGACAAAAGTAAATGAAGCAAGTTACGTGGTCACATAAATCATTCAAATGACTATCAATCCCCACGAAATCCATATACATATACGAAAGCACATGCCCACGACCGCCACAAAGACGGACAGTCACCCGAACATTCTTTTTCATATAAAGTGAGATATCATCAATCAAAAGAAAAGGAAGGAATGGTGGATAAAAAAGGAAAAAAAAATCATGAATGAAATACGGTTTTTTACTGCCTAGAAATTAAGAGGTTTTTCAGTCGCTTTTTAAAGCATGCCAAGGACGGAGCGAGTCTTATATTGGTTTGTAACTGATTCCAGAGTCTCACTGCATGGACAGTAAAGGACGACGTAAAGAAAGAGGAGCGGTGAACTGGAAAGGCCAATAAACAATCTCTGTTTGAGCGTAGCGCTAATCCATGATTGGAAAGACGCTGAAAATTTTCGGCGAGATAAGATGGGGTGGCGGGACAGTTAAGGATATTATACAATAGAGACAGTATGTGAATTTGGCGTCTATTTCTATCATTCAACCAGTTCAACATGACTGTGCCCAACAGTATTTTAGGGCCAACTTTGATATATGTGAGTTATACTCCGACATATCTTATACCATAGAGTGTCGAGAGTGCATCCTTTGTTGGACGATCCACCAAACTATACAATAAATTATTTTAGAAAAATATTACTTCCGTTTGTGTTTATTTTCATTTATTACAACACAACACGTCTTTTGATTATAACTTTAAATAAGTCAAATTGTTGCCTTTGAGGGGTAATAATTTAAATTAATGTCCGCACTTTATGTGCTCCTCGCAGGATAATAATATCCTTAATTAGGGGTTAGGCGTGTGCTAGCACTTGCCAAGAAGGCTCTGCGATGCTTTATTTGCATTTGGCAATGAAGAATACTTAATATTTTTATGAGTTCCACTTTCAGTATTGCTTGGAAGAATCACAAATAAAAATAATTTGTGCTTAACGTTAATGCTTATAAAACTTGGCTGAATCCTTGAATGTTGCGTATATCCCGGAAAGGTTTTGTTGTAACTGATAAAAAAACAGAGAGAGATCGATGATTGTTAAGTAATCAAGTGACGTCAAGTAAACTTAGTTGAGGGCTGTGGCGGTATATTCTTAAGTTCAACGTAATAACATTAAAATGACAATTTATATAGCGGCATCATCGGATAAGTCAAAGCACGCAATACTAAATGCCTAATGACCTTATATAACTGAAACTGCGTGTTATTGTATAATGACGTACAATATTTTAGTAATAATAATAAAATTACAATTTAATCATCGGACAAGTCAAATCACGGGATACTAAACTCCTAATGACCTTATATGATACAACTGAAACTGCGTGTTATTGTATATTGACGTACAATATTTTAGTAATAATAATAAAATTTAAATTTATATAGCGGTATCATCGGACAAGTCAAAGCACGCGGTACTTAACTCCTAATGACCTTATATAACTGAAACTGCGTGTTATTGTATTGTATATTGACGTACAATATTTTAGTAATAATTATAAAATTAAAATTTATATAGCTGCATCATCAGACAAGTCAAAGCACGCGATAATAAACTGCTAATTATCATATACAACTGAAACTGCGTGTTGTTGTATATTGACGTACAATATTTTAATAATAATAGTAAAATGACAATTTATACAGCGGCATCATCGAACAAGTCAAATCACGCGGTACTAAACTCCTAATGACCGTATACAACTGAAACTGCGTGTTATTGTATATTGACGTACAATATTTTAATAATAATAATAAAATGACAATTTATACAGCGGCATCATCGGACAAGTCAAAGCAGGCGGTATTTAACTCCTAATGATCTTATATAACTGAAACTGCGTGTTATTGTATTGTATATTGACGTACAATATTTTAGTAATAATAATATACTCGTAATTAAAATTTATATAGCTGCCTCATCAGACAAGTCAAAGCACGAGATAATAAACTGCTAATTACCATATACAACTGAAACTGCGTGTTATTGTATATTGACGTACAATATTTTAGTAATAATAATAAAATTAAAATTTATATAGCGGCATCATCGGACAAGTCAAAGCACGTGGTACTTAGCTCCTATTGACTTTATATAACTGAAACTGCGTGTTATTGTATATTGACGTACAATATTTTAGTAATAATAATAATAAAATGACAATTTATATAGCGGCATCATCGGACAAGTCAAATCACGCGATACTAAACTCCTAATGACCTTATATGATACAACTGAAACTGCGTGTTATTGTATATTGACGTACAATATTTTAGTAATAATAATAAAATAACAATTTATATAGCGGCATCATCGGACAAGTCAAAGCACGCGATACTTAACTCCTAATGACCTTATATAACTGAAACTGCGTGTTATTGTATACTGAAGTACAATATTTAAGTAATAATAATAATAAAATGACAATTTATATAGCGGCATCATCGAACAAGTCAAATCACGCGGTACTAAACTCCTAATGACCTTATACAACTGAAACTGCGTGTTATTGTATATTGACGTACAATATTTTAGTAATAATAATAAAATGACAATTTATACAGCGGCATCATCGAACAGGTCAAAGCACGCGGTACTTAACTCCTATAGTTCGGAAATTCTAGGATGAGTCCTGTGACAGCTCACAAATTTGCCCCAATACAACCTTATGTAATGTATTTACCTAAATAACTTGCTATTTATTAGAATTGAGGCTTATATTAAAGTTGATAAAATAATTAAAATTACTGAACATCGTTACAAGGTTGTATTGGGGCATATTTGTGAGCTGTCAAAGGACTCATCCTACATTTTCTGAACTATAATGACCTTATACAACTGAAACTGCGTTTTATCATGGTATTGTACATTGACGTACAATATTTTAGTTATAATAATAAAATTACAATTTATATAGTGCCATTAAGAGAGCAGACTCTCCTCAAGGGCGCTCTTACTCGGGACTCCACTATCACACTAGCTATTATTTAACTAGTCGGAAATGAAACGTATGTGTAAAAGAGATAAACCAAAGAAAATGTAACTAAACCATGAGGACTGAACTTTGGAATAAGGTAAAACGAGAAGCATGAATAATGCAATATTGTGCATGACGAGATATATCATATGTGAAGAAGGCAAACGTTGTGTTTTAGTTGAAAAACTAGGAAATCCGTTTTTACTACCTTACTTGCAAGGAACTTGGCTTGATGATTTGTATAGTATTATATTTGCATTTTACATATCGCAGTACAAATGTTAATATCATAAGGAATAATTACTCATTTATGTGCAATTAATTATATGAAGAGATTCATTAATCCTTTATGTGCAAAAATTATTTATTCATTTTTGTGATAAAATATCAAGTGGATTAATTAATCCTTTATGTGCTAAAAAAACATTTAAATTTGTTAATCCTTTATGGGCACAATTTTAAGGAGATTTATTAAGCTGTTTATGAGCAAAAATATCCAGAAGATTCCTTAATCCTTTGTGTGCAAATATTCATTTATATTTTATCGTATATGCAAAAAATATGAAATAGTTTCATTAATCCTTTGTGTAGAAAAATATCAAAAAGATTCATTATCTTTTACGTACCCAAATATCAACTACATTAAACAATATTTTTGTTCAATAATATCAAGTAGATTCATGTATCTTTTATGCAAAAAAACATCAAAAAGATTTATTTATCCTATATGATATAATATTAATGAAAGTTTTAATCCTTCATTATTAATTATATCAAGAAGATTTATAAATCCTTTATGTGCCAAAATATCAAGAACATTCATTAATACTTTATGTTCCTTCTGTGTCAAAATATCATCTGACATTTGTTTCATGTTTAATATCCGTTATTTTTCCCCAACAGCAAGTTTAAATCATTTTTTCCCAATATGAAACAGGTAAAATATGGATGAACATTTTTGCAAACATTCGTTTAAATTGAAATGTTCAAGCACAGTTTTTGACCAAATATTACTAGGACAAAATAACTTTTTTCCTATACAAAATAAAACCATTATAGTTTATTTTTGTATTTGCATTTTTTATAGTAAAATACTCGATAACGGAGCCATGATTCTGACTGCACCGTGGTGCTTGATCAAAACACGGAATCTCTTTTTTTGCTTTTTTTATAAACCAAATCAAATCATCTAGCCATGAAGCTATTGTGGCACAGAGAAAGACATTTTACACAATTCTATCGTGACACACATCTTTTTCATTTCAAAAGGGATAAAAGTGGGATGTGTCATATCGCGGTGGTTGTTTAATGTTTATATATATTCGTGTACGAAGGAACTACAGAGGTCGATGGGTTGCAAAAAAATGTCGAATGGAAATGTTTGCAGATTGCTGTAAGCTACTGAGATAGTTTTTTTTTTAGCAAATAATGAATTATAGAGTATGATAGATAGGGTAATTTTTAATCTAGGAATAAATATTACAAAATCCAAAGTCATGATGATAAAAATGTGTAAGAAAATGTAATGCTGTATGAGTTTTGAAAATTTGGAGAAAATTGATAAAATCTATTAAGGTAGTATTTTCTTAAATGATTGAGTTACGCGGGATATCGAACGGCGTGTAGCAATAGGAAACAAAGCTAACCTTTCTTTTTCTGTGCTAAAAAAATCCGCCCGTTCTGGTGCTGTGTATTCAATAAATACACATGTAAAAATGAGCGATTTAAAATCGGAAAAATAAGAATATTCATAGCCAATCGCTTAAATGAATTAAATCTGAAGTCAAAAGTGATAATAATTGAAATTTAATTGCCGAAAACATGAAAGAAAAAAACATCGGACGCCGTTCACAAAACGTGCGAAGCGACCACCTCGAACGAAAGCCCGCTGGCTACTGAGCGAGAGAAGCGAGCGAACTGATATTTTATTTCTTGCGTTCCCATATACCGAAGTTGAGTGAGAATGAGACGTGAATAGCGTCGCTTCCTCACCCATAACGTTTTTTTTTAGAATTAATATACCTACGTCACACACTGGCACACGTTTGATTGTATTCGTGAATTTATTCCCGATTTTTACAAAATATCTCTGATGTGGCCGATAAGTGCTAATTATTATTAATATTATTATTTTTTTCATTCAATGCGTAAACTTATTACGGAGAAATACCTAAAATCTTAACCCAGTTTTTATTATATTTATAGAGCTTTTTAAGTTTTTAGAAGCAATGTGTACTAGTTACACATCACAGGACAGGAAGGGTTAATAGGGCACTAAAACATATATGATATACTTAAACCGGGTAGTATAAAAATACCTTAACTAACAAATAAACTTAACAAATACCCCTAAGTAAACCGCAAGTGAAGATGTGCAAAATTTGTCGTATATATTAAAACAGCATTTTTTTATTTGACTACGTTAATTATTTATATTCTATCATATGGCTCATGACTGAGCATCGTGACTATCATGACATCCTTTGACGACTCTTCTCCACCCATCTCTGCACTGCGCTGCTCGATGGGTAGTTGTCAAGGGTAGTTAATGCAGTTACATCTCTCACTGGGTCAGTTCTATGCATAAGGATTCTTCCTCTTGTGCGTCGTCCTTCCACACCTCCAATAACCACAAACTTCTCCAAACACATGTACGTGTATGTAGCACAAACTAACTAATGTTTGACAGACAAATAATTGCTCCAAGTCACTAATAAATAAGAAAAGTAGAAGTAAATGATTCAAAGTTGAAAATACAATTCTCTGATATGAACAGTTTTGGATTACTTCTTCTTCTTCGATGGCTCTACAGCTCATATCGGACATTGTCCTCCATCAACCCTCGCCTCCAACTCCTCCTGTCTCCCGCAGCAGCCTTCCAATCTGTCACTTGTAGTAGTTTAGCCACGTCCTTTTTCACCTCATCCTCCCATCGCAGTCTAGGTCTACCGACCTTTCTTCTTCCACCCGGATGTCCCTCAAGGATCCTCTTAGGTACCCGTGATGACGGCATTCTCTGAAAATGCCCAGCCCATCTCAGCCTGCTTAGTCTACCATAGCATGTACAGAGAGCCTAGGAGCTTTAAAGATGTTATACAGCTCATCATTGTGTCTTATTCTCCAAGTTTTACCATCGTTCACGGGCCTCAGGATTTTACGTAACACTCTCGTCTCAAATGTGTCCAGCATCTTTGCGGATCTTGCTGTCATCGTCCACGCTTCGCATCCGTATGTCACACTGTCCTAATTATGGGCTTGTACGAGTATAAAGTGATTTTTGTTTTTCTGTGGACACTTCTTGATTTAGGCACTGGGAGAAGAGAGAATATTGTTTTGTTTCCTGTCGCAATCCTTTGTTTTGGATTACAACGTTGGGAATATGAACGCCCCACTATGATGTTCATGTTGATAAAATTGAACGCATACAGCGGAGATTTTACGAATTGTAAACTTTACAATGCAGATTCCAATAACTGAATTGAACATTGATATGGTGTTGAAAGTGATGACGCTTACAACCTTGTCAGATAGAATAAATATGTTTGGTCTTGCAACATTGTTTAAGGTAATCAGCTCGTATTTCAACAGTCCTTCACTCAGTCAGCTTGTCACGTAACACGTTCATTGTAGGCCCACTCGGCAAAATGTTTTATTCCATAGTGAAATGGTTGCAACTTATTATTTTTACAACTCTTGCATTAAAATACTTAACATATTGGATAATCAATCTGTGGCGACTTATGTATTTATTTATTTAACACTTTTATTGCAAATACAATCTGACGGGCTTATTGCCAGACGGCAATCTCTTCCAACCAACCAGACAAAAGTAAATGGAGCAAGTTACGTGGTCGCATAAATAATTCAAATGACTATCCATCCCAACGAAATCCATAAACACATACGTGAACATATGCCGACAAACCCCACGAAGACGGACAATCAATCGAACATTATTTTTCATATAAATTGAGATATCATCAATCAAAAGGAAAGGAAGGGATGGTGGAGAGGAAAGGAAAAGAAACATCAGGAATGAAACACGTTATTTTATTGACTAGAAATTAAGAGTTTTTTTTCTGTCGCTTCTTAAAGCATGCCAAGGACGGAGCGAGTCTTGTATTGGTTTGTAACTGATTCCAAAGTCTCACTACATAGACAGTAAAGAGCAACGTAAAAAACTGTGCGGTGAACTGGAAAGGCCAATAGATAATATCTGTTTGAGTGTAGCGCTAATCCATGATTAGAAAGACGCTGAAAATTTTCGGCGACATAAGAGGGGTCGGCGAGACAGTTAAGGATATTATACAATAGAGACAGTATGTGAATTTGGTGTCTATTTCTAACATTCAATCAGTTCAATGCCTTACACGACTTACACAAGTAAAATGAAGTTGTTTTTGCAGGGATGAATTGATTGAATTTTAATTTATGGCATTGCTTTGGTGCGTTGTTCAGCTTGAACTATTTTTGTAACACTACCTACATGTCAATCTATTTCTTTTTGCTGTCCTTTTTTTTTAAATTATATCAATGTCATTTGATCGTTGAAAAAAAAATTAATTAATGAAGATATAATTGAATGAGTGTTTCAATATCAGTAGTTAAACAAATAAGCAAGTGGATTCAGGATTCCCCTGAACGGTTGATAGAGGCGCCGCACCCTTTCACTTATCAGCTGTGTCAGCAGACGGTATTTTTAGATCTACCCCATCCCCCTCTATTTACTAGATCTGCCCCAGCACACGGAGCAACAGCCACCTACATAGAACTAAAGCCTCAGACAGAATCACCGAGTCGACAGTTTCAGGAGTCATTCTTTCAGGATGCGAAAGTTTTGGTGAAATATTATCTTTATTTGATTTCTTCAAGAAAATGTTGTATCATGGAAACATGTCTGTGTTAAACTATCTGAGTAGGGTGATAGCAACAAACTGATACGTCAAATATGTTTTGAGACTTTCAGTTGTATTAAGCCCTTCGATGTATTGTGCCGCCTTGTTTGGTTTTTGATGCCGACGACGTTTTGAAAACGTTGCAGTTTTTATTTTCAAGACTTTTTTGTAATGGTGAAGTTGATAACAAACTAGCCCTTAAGATGAAAAGTGCATCGTTTTCGAAACGTCGGCATCATAAATCAAACCACGCGGTACTAAACTCCATGTGACCTTTTGCAACTGAAACCGGTACGTGTAATTGTATATTGACATACAATATTTTATTAATGATAATAATAAAAAGACGTGTAATTGTATATTGACGTACAATCTTTTATTAATGATAATAATATAAAGACGTGTAATTGTATATTGACATACTCGTACAATATTTTATTAATGATAATAATAAAAATACGTGTAATTGTATATTGACGTACAATATTTTAGTAATGGTAATAATAAAAAGACGTGTAAATGTATATTGATGTACAATATTTTAGGAATGACAATAATAAAAAGACGTGTAATTGTATATATTTTAGTAATGATAATAATTTATATTGTCTCATTTGAAGAGAAAACTCTTCTCAGGGCGCTGTTAGCCTGTATTAATCTAAGATTGACAAATTTAAAAAAAAATCAAAATAAATATGTATTCAAGTCGAGAGAAAGGAAAGGAAAGAAGTGGCTGTGGCTGTTAGATGAGGTACTTCCCCGCAAATGCATATATTTATAAAACATATTTGGTAAGAAAACACAAAGAAACTCTCGTAGTTCTTTCAATACGTGATAATAACACATTTGAATTTGTGTGCAGTGTAATGTTTGTATGTAGTGTTCATATATAATCATACGTTTGTATAAGACTTCCCAAATAGGATCATCTTCAAGTGCTTCTTAAAGCTGTACACGCCACCCATATCTCTAGCACTTAGTGGAAAACCATTACATGCCACAGGACCAGAAATGGTAAAACCCCGTCATTATTGATCTGCCCTATTTAATCAAGTTTTAATATTGTAGATTGGTTTAACATCACTAGAGGTGTTAAACAAGGATGCGTCATGTGTTTAATCTATCCATAAAACTCCTTGAACAACCCCTACTACTTCTTGGACAACTCGTCCTATATTCAAAATCAGCGTAATATATATTAGGTTGGGCAAAAACTCTTTCGCTTATTGAGTAAAATTAATAAAAATATATTAAAAATATTAACTTGACTGAAAAATATGTCTGTTTTCATTATATAGTACTAATATATCTTCTATCATCTTTCAGGCAACACTCTTCCTTAACTTTTGTCTTTTTGAGCAATGAATTTCTCACGATAACTTCTGCAGGAACACTTCTTTATAACATATGATAATCTAGCGAGGTTCTTGTCATGTGGTCATCTGTTCCAACCAACCACACGTAAGTAAATAAAAGAAGTTACATAGTCGCAACAATTATTCAAATCATTATTCCCCTACTTAAAATTCATGAACAATATATTAGGTGTTAACATAAGTTGTGTTTGTTTTTTTTTTCAATTTTAAAATGAGTACCAAAAGTAAAAGAAAATGGTTAAGGTTATACGTCATTCAAAAGAAAATTTTCTGCTCTACAAGATATTGTGTTTGCTTTTACGTTACATATATTATTTTATTTGATTACAAGCCTTCAAAATGGAATGTCAAGTAGATGAAAGTGAGCATTTTCGTACCCTCCTTCTGTTCGCGTTCAATCGAGGGAATAAAGCTGCTAAAGCTGCTCGCAATATTTGCGAAGTGTACGGTGAAGATGTTATGAATGAAAGGACAGCTCGTTGATGGTTTCAAAGACGGTAATTTTGACCTGAAAGACTTGGAGCGTTCCGGACGACCAGTGGACTTCGATGAGGACCGCTTAAATCATATTATTCATGAAGATCCCCTTTTGGTGCTCATTTTTAAATTGAAAAAAAAAACGGACACAACGTATCTTAACACTCAATACATAACAAAAATTAAACGGATATATCATCAATCGAAGAAAAAATAATCTGAAACTTTAAGAAGAAAGATGAAAAATATTTATTTACATGAGAAGTTATCAAGGCGCCCTTGGGGTGGTTCGCGACAACGCCGGCGAAGAATCGTCGTTATTTAGGCCTCGAAGTCGAAGCTTTGATATTCCAAGGTTAATTTTGTTGGGAAGCGAATCTGTGACGTAAGATTTGCTATTTTTTAAGCTAGATAGCCGTTGCAGACCAGAGTAAACTCACTGGTCACACCACTGTATTGGATCCGATGGCATGCCGAAGTGAAACGATCGGAGTACTTCGGCATGTTTTATTTTTTTCTTTTTTTGAAAGACCAAATATGACTTAAGTTATAGGTGCTCGTATCGTTATACCCCCGAACACTAGACGGACAAATGCATTTGTCAATCGAGGGAAGGACCACAGTGCGGGATTCGAACAGACGAACCTCCGCACGGAAGTCCAATGCGTTACCGTGCGGCTATGAATCTCGAAAAAATGAATAAAAACGTTAAAGGATAAATAAAAAAAATCAACTGAAAAGTCTGAACTATGAATGGATACGTTTTTGGAAAATGTATGAGGTGGATTGAGTTAAAATAAAAAAATCTTTACTTGCATATGAAAAACACTAACTACAAAAATTTGAGTTATTTTCTTGGAAAGACTTTGCTCGACTGATTTTTCCATATTACGTTAACTTGATCTGAAAACATGTTATTCCCGAAACATATATTTTTTTGTTTCTTTACAATATTGCCTAATACAATCGAGAATTAAAAAAATATTCAAATACCAACCAGAATAAACACAGATCATAAACGTATAATTTTACAGGATTAAAATTAAATTTAAGAGTTTATATATTGTTTATAGTTAAGATTGTGGAGGTTTAAAGACATTGTAATTTATTTTATTAAACAATGTTTATTCCACTATTTGTAACGGTATAACCCTACCGGTTTCAAGTCTTTCACCTCATCTTCAGGGGAGCACAAAAAGACTGAATTTTGTTCGAACTGGTACCGAGATACACGCTTCTAACGGTTAACATTCGGGTGGAGGACTGGCGGTGAAGAGAGGGACGACACGATCTCGGTCAGCGGTGGAGAGATTTTTGGGATATATGTGTTTACCAGATGTTCGCCTCGATATACTGACTTTTTCTAGCGACTAATCTGTCCAATTTATTTCCGTTACTACTGATATGTAATAATTTGGCATCATCGATAGAAAAAGTATGGTTTTCACGTTGACAATGATTAGCCATTTTAGAATAAATTAGAGGATTTGTTAAGGCGGATTTGTGTTCACGAAATCTCTTTTCAAAAGATCTTCCTGTCTTTTCTATATATAAATGATCACAGTCACCACATAAAAGTTTATACACACCACTTTTTCTAAGTATTCCATTTTTGCTTTTCCCGTTAAATAAGAGTTTCCGGAGATTAACATTAATGTAAAAAGCTGGCTTTATGTGACTTGAAATATTTTTGGTTATTTCGTATAATATGTTGTTTTACGCAGTTCAACGCGCATTAACACAGGTTCGTTTCTAATATTATTTTGTTACTATTTTTGTATAAATATTATATATTCAAGTTATTTATTTTTTCATTTACGGCCGATATTAATCATGCACAAAATTTCCAAAACCCTGTCAAGATTTAGAATGCGAGTGAAAACATAAATACAAGATGTTATATTAATATACATAAATATCGAAACACTGACATAATTCATATAATTGATTGTTTAAAATAATTATATGCAACTATTTCATACAACAGTTATTTTAAAAATTGATTAAAATCGAACTTTGGAGGTAAATCAGAAGGAAACAGTAATGGCAACTCTAACATACTGTAGAAACAATTCAATTCATTTTCATTGGAAAAAAATAATGAAATTAAATAATAAAGCGTAGTTTATGATGAAATTTATTACAGCATTATATAGCAGACAATTTTGAATGAAGTAAATTTAAAAAGTCAGAGAAACCGTTAAAGATGTATGAGAAAGTATTTGAATGTAGAAGAAAAAAAAGAAAAGTGTCGTGATTGGAAAGTCTGGCGTCTCTCCTCACTCGCTATACCGACAGGGAGGTGGTATGATGGTACGTATTTATGTAAAGTGAGAAAGAAGTATGAATAACAGAAGATTATATGTGACGAGATATATGAATGTGAAGGAGATGAAAGTTGTGTACATGGATAGAAATATTTGTAGATCTGTTCTCTTCGCCTATCCCGTGAGGGACACGGCTTGATGATATGTTTGTACAATTTATGACAACTATACTTGAGAAAATGTAGGATGATCCCTGTGACATTTGAAATGTCATGTCTCAAAGGGATGGGGTGAAATCGTTTTTTTAACAAATCGAATAGTTTTTTTTATAAATCGAAAATTTGTTTTTTTCTAAACTGACGTTTTAATTTCTAATTTTCATTATACTAACTTTCTAATGTATTGTATGATTTGTATCTATCTTTAAATAGGCCAAGATCCACTATGAATTAATACTAATTACGAACATTTAATTTTAGGTATAAAAAAATCGAAAATACAATTATCGTATACCCCATCCCTAGCCAATGCAGACTAACGTAGTGACTTTTGACCAACGTCACCAAATATTATTTGATTTTAACAAACTGCCACATTTTTGCTAATTTGTAACAAGGTGTATTAATTTGTCATTATTGTTAGTTTTATTTAATGTATTTACCTAAATAACTTGCTATTTGTTAGAATCGAGGCTTATATTAAAGTTGATAAAATAATTAAAATTACTGAACATCGTTACAAGGTTGTATTGGGGCAAATTTGTTAACTGTCACATAGACCATGCTACATGTATAGTTTTCATATAATCTGCCGTCAAGGTATAAAAAAAGAAATATTGTCCATTTAGTTATTTTATTTTTATAAATTCCATTTGATTAATAATTTTGTTTTTTTTTTTTCAGAAATGAAAAAGTTTATTAAATGACTTAACGAAGTGACATTTTAAAACAATTTGATGTCGAAAAACAAAAAGAAAATGTCTGACAGACCAGTTAAAATAAATGAAATAGTTAAATAAAATTTGTAAATTAATTAATGTTTGTGGTGTTTCAAAGTGCCTACAATCAAATAGAATAATTTTTCTAATTATAATACTTGTCTTCATTAATATTTGCTTAAAACTTATTAAAATAAAAAAAAATAATTGTCGTTATAAATGGTTGTTAAAAAAGAAAACAAAAATGTCGCTTCATTAGATAATATATTAACGCGCTTCAAGAGCCTTAATAAAAATAATTTAAAAAAAGTTCGTGTTGGTAGAAAATTTAATATCGATGTCCTAAATTCATTGTGTTTAAATATGAAATAAAAAAAAGCCTTTTAATTGATATAAGAATGCGCCTAACAAAAAATCGCCTAAAATTCTAAACAAATAATAATATTTAAACGTGAAAGACACTAGAGAAATAGAAAGTGAATTAAATAAAAATTAAAAAGACAAAATTAAAAAAAATATGTGAAAATACATTTTGAACGTTGAATTTGGAATAAATCATTTCTGTATTGTACAATATATCTTCTATGTATTGCAATAAACTTGGAATCTATCTGCTTAAATACAATAAACTTGGAAACCATCTCGTACGTAACGTGCGATATATTCGGAATCTATCCTCCAGGTTGTAACATACGATATATCCTTGTGCTTGTTCTAAAAATAGTTTTGTTTTGGAGCCGGGGAATGGATGGGGTGGCTGGCTCTGCAGGAGGGAGGCACGCGAGGGTGAAATAAGGGTAGCAGGCAGCTGGAGCGGGCGCGCCAGTGGGAGGGGGCGGGAGGGGGGAGCTATGGGGACCGAAGGACTCCGAACGGCGCTGTGATTAATCCAGGTAGGTGAAATTCATCTCGCTGTTAAGTAGCCTGACTTTCTGAGTTTGTTGGGACTCGGATACGACCGCCAATTGGCATCCAATATGTTCACAGTTTGGTTGAATAGTTTGAAATCAACTTGGTTACTTTAATATTACTGCAACATAAATCTGTTCATTTTTTATATATTATTTAAAGTTAACGCAAACGTTAAAAAGGTTATCATTGTGGAGGCTTATAAACATTGCAGTTTGAGCACAAACATGTCTCCCCTGATGATGAGGTTAAAACCTTAAAACCAGTAGGATCATTCCTAAATATGTTCATTTTTTATATATTATTTAAAGTAAAGGTAAACGTTTAAAATGTTAACATTGTAGAGGCTTATAAACATTGTAATTTAAGCACAAACATGTCTCCCCTGATGATGAGGTTAAAACCTTGAAACCAGTAGGATCATTCCTAAATATGTTCATTTTTATATATTATTTAAAGTTAAGGCAAACATTAAAAACGTTAACATTGTGGAGGCTTATAAACATTGTAATCTGTTTAATAAAACATAATTTTTCCCCATAAGAGAGTCATATGGCTATATCAGTTTCAAGATTTTTACGTCATCATCGGGGGAGCATAAACAAGTCTCCCCTGATGATGAGGTTAAAACCTTGAAACCAGTAGGATCATTCCTAAATATGTTATTTTTTTATATATTATTTTAAGTTAAGGCAGACGTTAAAAATGTTAGCATTGTGGAGGCTTATACATTTTGTAATTTATAATTTAGTAAAACACTATTTTTCCTCTTAAGACAATCGTATGACTATATATCGGTTCCAAGGCTTATACCTCATCATCGAGGAAGCACAAACAAGTCTCTCCTGATGATGAGGTTAAAACCTTGAAACCAGTAGGGTCATTCCAATTTATTAAATGGTTGAAACAGTATTTTATTAAATATACTCCATGGCTCATTTTTAATTAAAAAATGTTCAAAAAACTTTTAATTTTATAATAATGACTTCTACATAAGAACAAACTTACATTCTACCAATCTACAATTACTGAAATATTGAACGGCGAATTTCAATAAGTAATAAAGTCTATAGTCAAACCTATTGAACCAAACCAAATCAAACCGTTAATGGTTCATAAAAAGGTGTTGATACCAGCATTTATGATTCGTAATGAAATGTGAACGTCGAAAATGAATGAAAGAAATCAAGTTAATGTGAGAGACATGCGTGCACTGAGAAGTGTATTTGATAGAATAAAAAATGTAATTATTAAGAATGAATGTGAGCAAAACTCAGATGTGTTAAACATGACCAAAAATAGTACGTTAAGGCCGTTGGACATGTTGAACGGATGGATGATAAAATATTTACCAAAAATTAAAAACCATAAATAACGAATAATAATTCATAACCATTGTACCATAAATCTTCTACCTTTTATGGTTTCAAGGCTTGTAAATTGACACTTCTAGATGGCTTAGCCGATCTATAGTTTCCAGTGTCGTCAGTCATTGATACTTCTAGATGGCTCAGCCAATCTATAGTTTCCAGTGACGTCAGTTATTGATACTTCTAGATGGCTCAGCCAATCTATAGTTTCCAGTGTCGCCAGTCATTGATACTTCTAGATGGCTCAGCCAATCTATAGTTTCCAGTGTCGCCAGTCATTGATACTTCTAGATGGCTCAGCCAATCTATAGTTTCCAGTGTCGCCAGTTATTGATACTTCTAGATGGCTCAGCCAATCTATAGTTTCCAGTGTCGTCAGTTATTGATACTTCTAGATGGCTCAGCCAATCTATAGTTTCCAGTGTCGTCAGTTATTGATACTTCTAGATGGCTCAGCCAATCTATAGTTTCCAGTGTCGCCAGTCATTGATACTTCTAGATGGCTCAGCCAATCTATAGTTTCCAGTGTCGCCAGTCATTGATACTTCTAGATGGCTCAGCCAATCTATAGTTTCCAGTGTCGCCAGTTATTGATACTTCTAGATGGCTCAGCCAATCTATAGTTTCCAGTGTCGCCAGTCATTGATACTTCTAGATGACTCAGCCAATCTATAGTTTCCAGTGTCGCCAGTCATTGATACTTCTAGATGGCTCAGCCAATCTATAGTTTCCAGTGTCGCCAGTCATTGATACTTCTAGATGGCTCAGCCAATCTATAGTTTCCAGTGTCGCCAGTCATTGATACTTCTAGATGGCTCAGCCAATCTATAGTTTCCAGTGTCGCCAGTCATTGATACTTCTAGATGGCTCAGCCAATCTATAGTTTCCAGTGTCGTCAGTCATTGACACTTCTAAATGGCTCATCCAATCTATTGTTTCCAGTGTCGTCAGTCATTGATACTTCTAGATGGCTCAGCCAATCTATCGTTTCCAGTGTCGTCAGTCATTGATACTTCTAGATAGCTCAGCCAATCTATAGTTTCCAGTGTCATCAGTCATTGATACTTCAAGATGACTCAGCCAATCAATAGTTTCCAGTGTCGTCAATCATTGACTATATGTTCCGTGGTTTGCACCTGACAATATTCGCTTAGAGGCGACTATTTAAGACTCCATTCATGCATCAAGTAGACATGTGCGGTACCAAAGTTTATTAAAATGTACATCTCTTTTATGACAACAACACGAAATAATTGTAAAATAAAGTTTGTTTTATTATTTTAAGAAATAATTTATTTGAAAATTTGGTCACTGCGTATTCTTGGGAGTTATTATATCATCCATGCGAAGAAGTCATTTTCCATGCTTCTACATCATCATACCTTACGAACGGATGAAATTTCATTTTATACTCTAAATCTTCATAGTCTACGTTGAAGTACAGTAGCGCAAGTAGAATAAGTCACAAGATTCAATAGAATTGATATCACAGGGATATTAAATCTAAACTTGACTCCATTCTTTCAAATAGTTCAGCAAACTGATTTGAGTTTTAAATTTAGCTTTTAAACTGGTTTACAACTAAATCGGTTAATCGGTTATTTTAAATATTTCAAAATAACCGAAATCCGGTTATTTTTACGTCAGTTAAATGGAAAGATAAATAAAAAAATATATTCAATTGCATTACTTTTACTATAATTTGGTGCAGAATATATTCAACCACATTAATTTTGCTATAATTTGGTGTAGAATATATTCAATCACATTACATTTGCTATAATTTGGTGTAGAATATATTCAACCACATTACTTTTCTTATAATTTAGTGTATAATACATTCAATCACATTACTTTTCTTATAATTTAGTGTATAATACATTCAATCACATTACTTTTCTTATAATTTAGTGTATAATACATTCAATCACATTACTTTTCTTATAATTTAGTGTAGAATACATTCAATCACATTACTTTTCTTATAATTTAGTGTAGAATACATTCAATCACATTACTTTTCCTATAATTTGGTGTAGAATTTAAATACGATGTTTTATTTCAAAGGTTTTATTGTAAGCATTTAAAGTATTTGGAGATTTTCATGGTTTTCACGTGTAAGACATTTGAGAATTTTCATGAAACGTATCATCACGCCGTTTACCTGTCGGGACAGGCAGAGAGGAGAGAGCTCCAGCCTTTCCACGGGAAATTCGGAATCGATAATTATTTATTTATTGAAATTTTTCATTATACAATGTAAATTTTGGTTTTCCAATAGGCAATCACTTTCAAGTAACCAGAAAATTGTTTATCAATTTGGTTTTCTGTGTTCGGTGAAAGATTTACATGAGGGTTTTTGCAACGAAAAAAATATTTAAAATAAAGAATTATAAGATAAATATTCGTAGATAACAATTATTTGATTGTTTAAAAATAACAATTTTATATGCGGTTAGGAGATAAGAGAAGATATTGGGAACAAAGGAGAACGGGGCAATCACGATACATGCTTTGTCACTGAAAGGAAATAACAAGCTTTTAGAGTCACATACTAATAACAGAGCGAGTCTCGTGTTTGTTGGAATCTGGTTTTAAGATCTACCACCATGGACAGTAAAAGACGATGTGAAAAAATTAACATTACAGAAAAGTGAAAACAGTGTTTTATATGACATTATTTCAAAGTGTCACTCACTTCCTCCAGCTATAGTTTCCTTCGTTTTCCTCTATGACGTCTTTCACTTAAATTTGCACTGTACTTTTGTTTTATTATTCTTTCTTCATTTATTCGTTCTACATGACCAATCCATCTAACAGTATTCTTCTTTATTCAACTTAATACGTCAGACTTAAGTTCGCATTCATCACTCATGTGTTATTTATTCTCAATATTGGCGATGGATATGATGACTAAGTTCACATTCATCACTCGTGTGTTATTCTCAATATTTGCGTTGGATAGGGTGACTAAGTTCACATTCATCATTCGTGTGTTATTCTCAATATTTGCGTTGGATAAGATGACTAAGTTCACATTCATCACTCGTGTGTTATTCTCAATATTGGTGTTGGATAAGATGACTAAGTTCACATTCATCACTCATGTGTTATTCTCAACATTGGCGTTAGATAGGATGACTAAGTTTACATTCATCACTCATGTGTTATTCTCAACATTGGCGTTAGATAGGATGACTAAGTTCACATTCATCACTCGTGTGTTATTCTCAATATTGGCGTTGGATAGGATGACTTAGTTCACATTCATCACTCGTGTGTTATTCTCAATATTTGCTTTGGATAAGATGACTTAGTTCACATCCATCACTCGTGTGTCATTCTCAATATTTGCGTTGGATAGGATGACTAAGTTCCCATTCATCACTCGTGTGTTATTCTCAATATTGGCGTTGGATAGGATGACTAAGTTCACATTCATCATTCGTGTGTTATTCTCAATATTGGCGATGGATAGGATGACTAAGTTCACATTCATCACTCGTGTGTTATTCTCAATATTTGCGTTGGATAGGATGATTAAGTTCACATTCATCAGTCATGTGTTATTCTCAATATTTGCGTTGGATAGGATGACTAAGTTCACATTCATCACTCGTGTGTTATTCTCAATATTGGTGTTGGATAAGATGACTAAGTTCACATTCATCACTCATGTGTTATTCTCAACATTGGCGTTAGATAGGATGACTAAGTTTACATTCATCACTCATGTGTTATTTATTCTCAATATTGGCGATGGATAGGATGACTAAGTTCACATTCATCACTCGTGTGTTATTCTCAATATTGGCGTTGGATAGGATGACTAAGTTCACATTCATCACTCGTGTGTTATTCTCAATATTTGCGTTGGATAGGATGATTAAGTTCACATTCATCAGTCATGTGTTATTCTCAATATTGGCGATGGATAGGATGACTAAGTTCACATTCATCACTCGTGTGTTATTCTCAATATTGGTGTTGGATAGGATGACTTAGTTCACATTCATCATTCGTGTGTTATTCTCAATATTTGCGTTGGATAGGATGACTATGTTCACATTCATCACTCGTGTGTTATTCTCAATATTTGCGTTGGATAAGATGACTAAGTTCACATTCATCACTCGTGTGTTATTCGCAATATTGGTGTTTTTTTTTTTTTTTTTATAGAAGGAGTTGTGCTAATGGGCACCTGGCTTATAACGCACCAGGTTTATAACCCCGGGATTGTGTTTGGACTCTCTGAAGTGGTTCTTTGGAGACCCACTTCTATGCCTGTGCCCTCAGTGCATACCCCAAAAGTGTTTATTATTTATTGCTCTAAATAAGTTTGATGTGTTTCGAATGTGCAGTGTGTGGATGGGACAAGGAATGCGTCCGCGCACGACTTTATTGGAAGCGCCCCGGCATTTGCCTTACAACAGGAGAAATCACGGTAAACTCCGTCGGGACGCGGCTGAAGGCCCTTCAAAGAGACCTGCTCCTTGGTATTCTTCCCTTGTTATAGTGTTCATGTGTTTTGTGGATTTTACTACTTCGGTGATATATAAACATATGGCGGAAACATTCTCTTTCATTAAGAGTCCCTCCCTTAGATTCTCAAGCAGAAGTTGGGATACCCCCAATATTGGTGTTGGATAGGATAACTAAGATTAACCTACATTTTAATCTATTCTTCCATTCAGTTTTTCACAATTAGGTAAAGTAAAACATCGTCCAGTATTCCATCACAAGTCTGAAGTTCAAATTCATCCCTAATATCTTTATTCCACATTCTTTAATATAATATAACACTTAACTAATATAAATATACTTTAACACTTACCAATATACGCGAACAAGTACGTGTGCGAGTGTTGTTACCTCTTGTGGTAACAATCCCATACATCAAATATATCATAAATTTTAGTCTTCTTCTTCTTAAACTTTCTGTAGACTTTCAAGAGTCTGTTACTGCAGGATTGTCCTGTGATGCTGAGCTCCAGCTATCTCTCCATCGTTTCGGGGGTCACCCTGGCGGACGCCGTCCATCCGGCACCCCATGCAGAGCTATGTATGGAATTCTTGTGGAATTCATTCTCTGTACATGTTGGTACCAGTATCGTTGACGCTGTCGTCCCCATTTGACCACATCTTGGACCTCACAGACCTCTCGGACTGTGGCGTTCCTTACACGATCACGCAAAGTCTTCCCAGCAATAGAGCGCAGAGCTCTCATTTCCGTTGTCCTTAGCATACTTTTTGTCCTTTTATGACAGTGTCCGCCCTCGCTTCGATGCCATATGTGAGGATAGGTCGCACACAGGTCTTATAAATGCGTAGCTTGCTATCCGTTCTCATATCTTTATTCCTCCATATGCCATCTCTCAGGCAGCCCGCCACAACTGCAGCTTTATCTACCTGAGACCTTACTTCTCTGGGGAGGTCATGAGAGCTGAGCAGTTCACTGCAAAGATATCTGAACTGGATTGCTTGTTCAATTGGGTCGTCAAACCTGTTGTCGATACAATAAATTAAACCTACTGTCTCTTTCTTAAACTTTCTATAGACTCAAGAGTCTCTTACTGCAGGATTGTCCTCCTGTGATGCTGAGCTCCAGCTATCTCTCCATTGTTTCGGGGGTCTCCCTGGCGGACGCCGTACATCCGGCACCCCATGCAGAGCTATGTATGGAATTCTTGTGGAATTCATTGTCTGTACATATTGGTACCAATATCGTCGACGCTGTCGTCCCCATTTTGACCACATCTTGGACCTCACAGACCTCTCGGACTGTGGCATTCCTTACACGATCACGCAAAGTCTTCCCAGCAATAGAGCGCAGAGTTCTCATTTCCGTTGTCCTTAGCATACTTTTTGTCCTTTTATGACAATGTCCGCCCTCGTTTCGATGCCATGTGTGAGGATAGGTCGCACACAGGTCTTATAAATGCGTACCTTGCTATCCGTTCTCATAAATTCTAGTAATTGAATTAAATTGTCTTCGGTAGTTTCGTTTTCATGTCATATAAAATAAACACTTGTATTGTGAACCATATAAATAAATAAATGGTCTCCCGATGTATTATTCTCAATATTAGCGATGGATTTAATAATTATTACAAGGATTCTGAACTTAAGTTCGAGTCTTAAGTCCAAACTTCCGTTCAGTTATGCACAATTTGGTTAATTAAAACATTACCAAGTAAGTACTCCATTCCAAGTCTTGAATCATCTTCCACGGTTCATTTAACATTCAATTAGCCGCGAAAGAAAATGGATGGCGGTATCTGATCGTAATGAAATATTTTTTTAAATTTCAAAGGTGTTTTATTTATAAGTTTAATTTAAATATAAAATTTATCTCTCTTGGTGCTAAAACTTTTAAATATATCTTTTCAGGTAACGTTTGAAATGATAACGATCATATGTACCGAATTCTAAAAGAGGGGAGGGTGTAAAGGTTGTATTTATTTATTTGTACAGGGTGTGATTAATTTTGCCCTTAAAATTGGTTACAATGTTCTAATTAAAATTTAGTAGTATAAAAAAGTATAAACATTAACATAAGTCATACAAAATTCAATCAGAAAAGTACCTATAACATATACTACTAACCTTCATTCTACCGGTTTCAAGGCTTTTACCTCATCTTCAGGGGAGCACAAACAAGACACAAACAGGGGAGCACAAACAGTCTTGATTGTGCTCCCCTGAAGATGAGGTGAAAGCCTTGAAACCGGTAGGGTTATACCGTTACAAAAAAGTGGAATAAACAGTGTTTGATAAAAATAAATTACAGTGTCTTTAAACCTCCACAAGGTTAATGCCTTAACTATTGTATAAACCACATAACCTAACACATATTTTCGTTTTTATGATTGTGTGTGGTATATTATGGGATGAACATTTTTGGTCTTTCTGGAGCGATGATGTGTGAGGAGTTTGATTTCGCAGTCGATGTTTTCAGTTGTAATTGAGTGTCATTGTTTGTCAGGTTGATGAGAATATGCAACGGAGTTTTGTTTTTGTGTAATCAAAAATCGGAAAGAAGTATCGATTTATTTTTTCATGCTAAATACCCTCAGTGAGATACAGGTAAAAACCTAGTTTACTTGGGATACGACAAATTAAAGGCAACAAACCCAGATCCATTAAAATTGTATGTCCAAATTAAATTACCTGTTGTTTTTTTTCGCAAATTATGTATATTTCTTGTCATGTGTAATAAACAAATAAATAAAACTAGTTGCAACCCGTGAAATATTCCCGGAAGTAAAACAAATTCTACATTTATGAAAATATATATTCATACATGTAGAATTTGTTTATATATATCATTTATACATCGTCCCCTTTTACACTGGTTCAAAAATTGTTAGCTAGGTATTTAAAATTCGTTCAGTATAGTTTCGACGGACCCACCGAGATTCAAATTTCGAATTACTTTCGGAGAGAATCCAAGTATTCCTCTCTCGCTCTCTTGTATTCAAAATTCAATTCTCCTATTCTTTCTTTGGCGACAACCGTCGTACGGGTTTTTGCCTATTTATATTATGATAAAAAATATATAAGCATACAACAGGCCATGGCTCAGAGGGTCCAGATATCATATTCTGCGTATAAGTACTTAAAAAATACTTAAAAAATCTGCAATAAATACTAATAAGGCTATCGCGATTCTTCGTAACAGTTGTATAAGGTTTTATGAAGTGTTTTATTATACCGTGTGGTATAAATAATGATGCCGAAGTTTTAGTTGCTGTTTTAATCATCAAAGTTTGTTTACGTTCAACTTTGCTGTAAGTGGATGTCCACTGGATACCACTTGGCTTACAGTTGAGTCTCAACCGTAACGTGAGCGCATAGGTTCCGTCATAGGAGAACAAGTTGAACTTCCACAAAGGTTGACTTTATTGTTCATTTTCATTTAGTTGTCGCTTCGATTTGATTATGGGAATTATGACGATGAAAAAGAGTAAAACTTGACAATGTCATTTTATTGTACACATAAATGACTCATAACATCTATCTCCCAGTCTGGTGGGTTACGGGTTCGACTCCCGTTGGTACCATATATTTTGAAAAAAAAAAAGGAATCAGCCTGCTTTTCAATTGAGGTCTCTTAAATATATTTTCACAATAGAAGAGTTAAACTCATACACCACTCAAGAGACAAAAAGTACGTAAAGAGTTGTAAGACAAAAACTGTGTGGTATTTGAGTAAATTGCTTGTGGAGATGTGCCCAGTGACATCTTTGGTTGTGAAACAGAATCACTTTTAGTTAGAATTCACATATGTGCCATTTATGGATATATTGTCGCTTGTTGATAGACTGTTTTTCCATAAAAAAAATAAAAATAAAAATATGGTTGTTATGTGGTTTATGAGTTAACTCTTCAATAGTTAATTGGATTACATTCCCACATGACAATAAACCTTTCAGATTGTCTGTACAAAACGGAATTGTAATACGAGTATAGTACCATTATTGAAAACAATACAATTATATCACACATTATCAAATATACCATACATACCATTATACCGTTTCACTGCCGAGGTAGGCACATAGGAGAGAGCGTCAGACTTTCCTATTACGACACACATCATTCGCCTCTTCTACGTAAATTATTCTTCTTTGACAACTCCTACGATTTCTTTCCCTTTTTACATTTCCTTTTTTTAAAACAGCATACACTTGTACGACCCATATTTTTCACGATCTTTTTCTAACACAACTTCCTCTCACATTTGCACTGCATATTTGTTTTTTTTAGTGTTATAATTCATTCGTTCTACATGTTCAACCCATCTCATAGTGATCTTCTTCTGAGTTTCCACCTTTTAGAATATCATTCCCTTGATCAAATTCTACTTTCCTCGATCATCCTCTGAGATGTCTTTCACTCACATTTACGAGTATATATCTGTCTTGTTAGTCTTTTTCGTTCATTCATTCCACATGCCCCAACCATCTTAATGCACTCTTATTTATCTTACTTAGCACATTAGCCTTAAGCTCAATCAATCTCTTATCCCTTAATTCCGTTCTGTCTCACATTATCTATCATTCCACGTATTATTCTTAATGCACGCATTTATTCAGTGCCTTTTAGTTCTTTTCAACGACCACGTTTCACTCCCATATATCAAAGTTGATACCAAAATACTGTTGACACTGCCCAGTTTGAGTACATGGAATTTAATGCCCCATTGATATTGTTTCCTATCGATTCACTCCGGTCGATATCCTTCATAACTCTTCCATCATCTGACAAAATATGTTAATACCCAAAATAGCAGAATTCTTCAACTGACAAAATAGTACCCAAAATAGCATAATTCCTCAACCGACAAAGTAGTACCCAAAATAGCAGAATTCCTCAACTGACAAAGTAGTACCCAAAATAGCAGAATTCCTCAGCTGACAAAGTAATACCCAAAATAGCAGAATTCCTCAACTGACAAAGTAGTACCCAAAATAGCAAAATTACTCATCTGACAAAGTAGTACCCAAAATAGCAGAATTTCTCAACTGACAAAGAAGTACCCAAAATAGCAGAATTCCTCAACTGACAAAGTAGTACCCAAAATAGCAGAACTCCTCAACTGACAAAATAGTACCCAAAATAGCAGAATTCCTCAACTGACAAAGTAGTACCCAAAATAGCAGAATTCCCCAGCTGACAAAATAGTACCTAAAATAGCAGAATTCCTCAGCTGACAAAATGGTTCCCAAAATAGCAAAATTCCTCAACTGACAAAGTAGTACCTAAAATAGCAGAATTACTCAACTGACAAAGTAGTACCCAAAATAGCAGAATTCCTCAGCGGACAAAGGAATGACCAAAATAGCAGAATTCCTCAACTGACAAAGTAGTACCCAAAATAGCAGAATTCCTCAGCTGACAAAGTAGTACCCAAAATAGCAAAATTCCTCAACTGACAAAGTTTTTTTTAATTTTATTTTTTTATTATTACACATTACCAAGATACCAAAATACTGTTGACACTGCCCGGTTTGAGTACATGGAATTTAATGCCCCATTGATATTGTTTCCTATCGATTCACTCCGGTCGGTATCCTTCATAACTCTTCTGACAAAGTAGTATCCAAAATAGCAGAATTCCTCAGCTGACAAAGTAGTACCCAAAATAGCAGAATTCCTTTACTGACAAAGAAGTACCCAAAATAGCAGAATTCCTCAACTGACAAAGAAGTACCCAAAATAGCAGAATTCCTCAACTGACAAAGTAGTTAAATCACCGTAAATAGTGGCAAAAGGATATTTCTATTATTCAAGAGGCAAAGTGAATTTTCGACTTAATATATAACTCAGCATTACAGTAACCATAGTTATTAATCATAATTCATCACACCTTATGGGCAAAGGAAGTCAATTTATATTTATTCTTGTATTTCACACGGAAAAAAGGAAAAGTTATGACGATCTCCCTGCGTCGTACCGAGTGGCCGCAAACTTCTAATACACATCGATATAAACCGCTCGATTTTTCTCGTATTTTCCATTCTACTTACAATTTGCTAACTGTGGTGAGTCGCCGAAGTAATATTTTCCCATCGATTTCTGCAAGGATTTTACGAAATATGTTTTTACATGAAAATTATTATGCCGTTGAGTTTAACAAAAATGTTGTTTCACAGGTAACTTGAATAACAGTTCTTTGATTAAGGGCACCTTAATTTATATACAGCAGCCAATATTACCTGACTGAAGAGGATACATTGTGTATGAGGAACGAAAATAGAAGAGTAATGTAACACTAGTTGCAACCCGTGAAATATTCACGGAAGTAAAACAAATTATACATTTTTGAAATACCGAATGGAGCAAGATCAGCTTTAAGTTTTTTGGGTTCATTAATGTTTAAAGTTTAAAATAAAAAAAGGTACATCTTGATTGATGAATTATTTAATTCTCAAAAATCTCTTTATAAACGATGTTTTGTGTATAAACATTATTACTGATGTTCAATTTACTCGTAAATCGTTGATAAACTTTTCCTTGAAGACTTGTTTCAAATATATTGACTGTAATGTTTTTGCGTTTCCGACATCTTGTAAAAATCACATATAATTGTCTGCATTAAAAAAAAAGCATAAGATAAATAAACACAAGTGATTATAAGGTTCAATATAATAGGAAATAAATAAATTACTTAATGAATTACACTTCAAAATAAATTTGCATCGTCCCTTTTTACACCATCTCGTTCAGTATAATTTCAATTTGTTTCGAAGTATTAAAGACAAGTAATTATAAGGTTCAATATAATAGGAAATAAATCAATTATTTAATGAATTATAATTCAAAATAAATTGGCATCGTCCCCTTTTACACCGGTTCGTTCAGTATAATTTCAATCTGTTTCGAAGTATTAAACACAAGTTATTATAAGGGTTAATAAAATAGGAAATAAATAAATTATTTAATGAATTACAATTCAAAATAAATTGGCATCGTCCCTTTTTACACCGGTTCGTTCAGTATAATTTCAATCTGTTTCGAAGTATTAAACACAAGTAATTATAAGGTTCAATATAATAGGAAATAAATGAATTATTTAATGAATTACAATTCAAAATAAATTGGCATCGTCCCCTTTTACACCCGTTTGTTCAGTATAATTTCAATCTGTTTCGAACGACAACCGTACGGGCTTTGACCTATTTATACTATGATTGGTTGTTGAGTTATATATTTTAATGATTGAAGTAAATTTTTAAAAGATCAAGATATCTAAAAATGTATTTTAAGCCCAAATAACAATAATCGATAACAACTCCACTATTCATCCTCTGAAGTTATGATACCTCTGAAGTTTAGGCAAAAGGCTATAGTATAAATATGTTATACTTGAAATGAAGTAAGTCTCATTAATGTTTCACATAATTATACACATACCATCACGCAGCTTCCCTGCTGGGCTAGTCAGAGAGATCAAAGTGTCAGACTTACCAATCTTAATATACATATTCTGCCACTTCTATTTCCATGCACCTTTTCATACAGCTCCTGAGATTTCTCTCAATTTTTTACTATTTCTCCTTTCAAAATATCATTATCTTGACCCAATCATACTTTCTTGGCTTTCCTCTACCACGTCTTCTACTCACATTTGCACTTTATTGATATTTTTTTTGTCTTTCTTTATTAATTCGTTCCACGTAAGAGTTCGTAATTCGTTCCACGTAAAATCAGCAGTTCAGTCACTCTTAATCATTTCAATATGTCATACATTGTTTATTTAGCCCATACTTTTATAAACTGCCTATTTATTATCATTTATGTATTTGGTTTTATAATTTACGTGAATAATGACGTGGCCTGAAAAAAATCTGATGTCCTCGCGGCTGGGCTCACCCCTCACGGTGGGGTATCTCAACTAGAGATATGCTATGAGATGTGCCCAGATCTTTTGATAGCTTCTCAATTTTTTTTTCTTTTCCATAACTTGAAATATGTGTGTGATTTCAGGCATACCATGTTGCTATCAATCCACCAATATTTATTTTTTAGTCATCATCATCATCATCATTGTCAACCAGGGTCGATCCACTGCTGGATGAAGGTCTCCCCAAGTTGACACCAAATAGTTCGGTTTTTTTGCTCGTTGATGCCATGTGATGCAGCCATGCTTCCTGATTTAATCTATCCAGCGTACCTTCGGTCTTCTTCTGGGCCTTTTTATGCCTCCTGGGTACCATTAGATTATTTCGGATGTCCGTCGTGAGTCTGACATTCTGGCTACGCGTCCGACCCATTGCCACTTAATTCTTTTGCACACCTTTACAACGTCTTCAACCTTTGTTATATTGCGAATCCATGTGTTTCGTTTATGGTCTCTTTTAGTATATCCCAACATGCATCGCTCCATGCCTCTTTATGCGGTCTGGAGCTTTTGTGTGTTCTTTACTGTGAGCGTCCATGTCTCGCAGCCATACGTAAGTACTGGGAGAATACACTGGTTGTAGACCCTTCGCTTCAAGGATATTGGAAGATAACTTTCGAAGATGTTGTTCAACGTCCAAATGAGCTCCACGCTAGTTTTGTCCTTCGTGCTATTTCCTCCGATATGCCACCTACATAGGAAATAAGTTGGCCCAGATATACATATTCCTGGACAAGTTTCATTTAATTTTAAATTTTTTAATAACCTTGTGGCGGTCGCCCACTAGGAACACTGTGGACGTTCATACATACGGTCAATGACCGATGAAATGACCTTCGCATTCTTCGATAAATCTAAATAAACAAGTCCAAAGTTCACACGCCGGCCATTCAACCCATAGCCGAGCGGACCGCATTCCATACTAGAGAGAGAACGCACCACGTTTGTCTCGCCAGTTGCGTATTTGAATGATACCTACATACAACAATTAATCGTTTTTGCATTCGCAGAAACGAGACGTAGGCATATCGCGAGTGCATTCTCGCGCACATTCTAAAAATATATAAATACCTACGTTACTAATAAAATTCCACTCTCTTTCCGCATTGCGATCTAACGTGTTTTATTATTTATCAATAAATCATCCTTATCATCTCTTCTCCCCAAAGGACCGATCTCTTAAAACCTTATGTATTTATTTAAAACGTATTTATAGGTTTTCCTATATGAATATATAAAGTAATGGACATCATTATGTAATTAACTTAAAACAAAGATATACTCGTACAGCTGTTTTGAGACCACTCTGTACGTTCATAAGAAAAAGGTATCTTTTCCTTTCGTGATCTTTTCCCTCCTTGCGATGAAGGTTTTTGTGTATCAGGAAGAAAGATCTGAATGTAAACATTATGCTTTTGTAGATGGAAACAAATGTTGCGCAGTCTGTGGTGAAGTCTTAGAAAAATAGATTGGGGTGACCATGATTTTTTCTCATTTAAAAAAAAAATTCAGATAAGGAAAGAGTTACGATTAATTTTTTGCTTCTTCTCAGTTGATAGAAGAGCCACGAGGGATATTCAATTATGTGTTTTGATTGGAAACAAAGTTGATGGGGCACCTAATCGAAAAATACGAAAATGTCTATATTTTATTGCAGAGTAAATATATTTTTTACTGTATAAAAGAAAAAATAAACGATATTTTAGTATAAAACATCACCTGCAGATTGTTGGGCTTTCGAATTTTTCAGATTTATTTTAAGCTTAAGTTTATATTTTAGTATCAAATATAAAAAAAACTGGATCAAAAATAAATGATATCGAGCGATTTATCCGTCCAACCGTTGGTTCTGTCAGTGTTTCTTCTAGAAATGAAATGGATTACAAGTATACTTGTTTAACCTTTCCTTCCCTGTGTTGGGTATCTTCTACACGTTGCTTCTAATAACCATCAATATCTCTATAAATATAATAAATACAAGGTTAAGATTTTAGGTATTCCTCCATAATATATTTACGCATTGATTTAAAAAATAATATTAATAATAATCAGAATTTATCGACTACATCGAGGTGTTTTGTAAAGATCGAAAACAAATTCGCATTTAAACGCTGCGAGTGCCTCGTCTTGACGATAGGTGAATAGTATGCGGGAAGCGCGACACTATATTCGCATCTCACTCTTGCATACTAGACTGAATTGCGAGGAGCTGAATTGTCTCAACGTCGCAAGCAAAGGCGTAAGCGCCGGGGTATGCGACTGACGTTCCGCGCCACCAGTAGCTTCTAGGCTTGCAAATAGGTTAGACGTACGCCCGTTCCGTGAGCGTTTTTAATGTTTTCAGATGGTTTTTTAATGTTTTCAGCAAATAAATCTCAATTATTATAATTTTTAACTTCAATTATAATTAATTAAGGGGATTATCTATGAATGTTCTTATTTTTCCGATTTAAAATCGCGAATTTTTTATTGCGTACTCACTACCCAACACCGGAGCACGCGTATTATTTTTATCATCGTAAGGGAAGGGTTAAGATTAAATATTGACAAAAAATAAAAAATTCAATGTGGTTTTTGTAAAAACCTTGACGATTTTTTAATATCACCAGTTTTTTGCAACATTTTTGTTTCTTCTGTTCTTCAGTTTCAATCCTGGGGATTGGTTAGCAGCAAAGCTCTACATGTCCTCCACTCAACTCGGTCTTCACCAATCCTCTTGAGTTCTGTGTAGGAGAAGCAGTCCATATCGTGGCATGTTTGCTCCAGATACTCCCGGCGAGGATGCCTTCTGCCAATCGATCCCTCAATCATTCCCTCCAGTATATTGTGCCGGAGATTTTCATGTCGCAGCATATGACCCATCCATTCTGCATGCCTTTCCGATATGGTATTTGACAGGCGCCTGGTTTATTCGATCCTGCTAAGAACCTCGTCATTTGTAATGTGGTCTCTCCAGGAAATTCTTAGGTTTCGTTTATAGGTTCACATCTCGAAGGCCTCCAATCTTTTTCGATCCCTTTCGCCTATGCACCATGTCTCGCAACCATACATCAAAATACTCCACACATATGTTTTGACCAATTGCTTGCGAAGCTTTATGTCTATGTTGTTGGATTCGAAAATCTTTGATTTCTTATTAAAGGCGAGTTTTGCTTGGTGGATGCGACTGTCAACCTCTCTTTTTGTGCGGCCATCCCATGTGATCTTGCGTCCAAGATAGACAAACTCTTCTGCGTTCTTAAGTGTAGCTCCTAACATTAGTATGTTCATTTGGTGTTCGTCTCTGCCTACGGTTGTCACTTTTGTTTTGTCCTTGTTTATTTTCATATTGAACTTGGTATTTAGGACATTCTCTATAGTTTCCGAGGTTTCCTTTAGTTCTTCTTCGCTATCGGCGATCAGGGCAATGTCGTCTGCAAATCTTATCATATCCACTTTTTGGCCGTGAATTCTGATGTCTCTTCTATGGTCCATATCTTCTCTTACTTCGTCTATCGCACATTTGTTTCCATTTATATGGAAATAATTGTTTCAGTTAACTACAATTTATATTGTTTGGTCACCATACTAAAATCTCGTGGAAAAGAGGGGTGATATAGAGCTGAAAGAATGGTCCAGTGTACGGCTGAAACGGGATGATATGTTCTTTTAGAAATACAAAAATATGAATTCTGGGTTGTGACTTGGAATTTCTTTGAAAAACAATGGGATATCTAGAAACAGCTAGAAAACCCACTGTAATTCAAATATATGGGAGTAAATATATATGTCACAGATAGACAAGATACACAAAATGCATACCAATGATCTGGTGGATAGTAAACTTGTTTTTTTTTGTATTAAATGCTAAACACATAACATATTATGTACACATTTATAATTGAGTGTCACTATTTGTCAGGTTGACGAGAATGTGCAACGGGGTTTTATATAATCCAAAATCGGAAAGAAGTATCGATTAATTTTTTATGCTATATGTCCTCAGTGAGATACAGGCAAAAACCTAGTTTACTGGAGACACGACAAATTTACTGGAGACACGACGACCTCCGTGGCCTGGTGGTAAGACACTTGTCTGCCCATCCGGAGGCTGCGGGTTCGATCCCCGCTGGAACCCAGATTTTTTTAATAGGATTCCAGTCTGGTTAACACCCTTAAAAACATCTTCTGATTGGCTGGAAGAGAGCTTAGAGCCCTTAAAAACATCTTCCTGGTTGGTTGGAAGAGATTGCCACATGGCAATAAACTCGCCAGATTAAAAAAAATAGCAAATGAAAGGCGACAAACCAAGATCCATTAAAATTATGTGACCGAATTAAATTACCTGTTGTTTTTATCGCAAATTATGCATATTTCTTGTCATGTGTAAAATAAATTATTATGACAACCTACGTGGTCTAGATGTTTGACTTTTATCCAAATGTTCCTGGTTCGATTCCCGATTTTATCCTCCCCTCTTCACGTTAAAGACTTTGTGTTCACTCCAGTGGTTCTATACCCGATTTAAATGCTCCAAGCCACGTTTTTTAATATGTCCATTCACTTATTCGGATATTTTCATGGGTAGCATACGGAATGACAGTATGTATAACGCATAAATACATAAGTAATTTATTTATTTATTATTTATTTATTTATTATTTGTTTATTTATTATTACACATGACAAGAAATATAAATAATTTGCGAAAAAACAACAGGTAATTTAATTTGGACATACATTATTTTAATGGATCTGGGTTTGTTGCCTTTCATTTCTCGTATCCCCAGTAAACTAGGCTTTTGCCTGTATCTCACTGAGGATGTTTAGCATGAAAAAATAAATCGATACTTCTTTCCGATTTTTGATTACACAAAAACCAAACCCCGTTGCACGTTCTCATCAACCAGACAAACAGTGACACTCAATTACAACTGGAAAGATCATGCGACATCAAACTCTTCACACATCATCACTCCAGAAAGACCAAACTTGTTCATCCCATAATATACCGCACACAATTATAAGAAAGCAAAAACAAAAGTAAAACCAAAAATGAACCCAAAATGAAACAAAAGTTAAAACAGATATTTTTTAGAAATAAAAAATCAAACACAAGGTTCATTATCCGTTTTAAAACCAATAACGTAATTTCACAATGACTCTAGCAAGTAGTTTAATTCAGTCTTTTAGACATATCGTGCCGACTTAAAAATCCAGTATTTTAGACATATCGTGCCGACTTAAAAATCCAGTCTATTAGACATATCGTGCCGACTTAAAAATCCAGTCTTTTAGACATATCGTGCCGACTTAAAAATCCAGTCTTTTAGACATATCGTGTCGACTTAAAAATCCAGTATTTTAGACATATCGTGCCGACTTAAAAAATAAACACATAAAAAGTGCATTAAATTATTGTGCATTTTCAACATTATTTTTTATTTAGACATGATAAGGAAATATATTCGTGAACAGAAGGTGTCGAAAATGCTCACTTTCGTCTACTTGACATTCCATTTTGAAGGCTTGTAATCAAATAAAATAATATATGTAACTTAAAAGCAAACTTAAAAGTAAAAAAAAAACCATCGACGAGCTGTCCTTTCATTCATAACATCTTCACCGCACACTTCGCAAATATCGCGAGCAGCTTTGGCAGCTTTATTCCTTCGATTGAACGCGAACAGAAGGAGGTGTTGAAAATGCTCACTTTCGTCTACTTGACATTCCATTTTGAAGGCTTGTAATCAAATAAAATAATATATGTAACGTAAAAGCAAACACAATATCTTGTAGAGCAGAAAATTTTCTTTCGAATGACGTATAACCTTTACCAGTTTGTTTTACTTTTGGTGCTCATTTTTAAATTGAAAAAAAAAACGGACACAACTTATGTTAACACCTTATATATAATAAACTCATCCCGAGTATCGCACATACATCTCAAAACAAACTGTAGAAAACATATTTGAGATGGGAACATAATAAAGATAATAATGTCCATGATACCAAGAATTTCTAAGTTATTATGTTCATGATACTGTACCTGCCTGTATACCTACCTAAATGAATTGTCAAAATAACGAGTGAATTGTTAAAACACAAATAAATTAAATTAATTATTGTTGATCATAAACATACAGGGTCATTGACCGATCAAGTATTCATAGATAGCTACACGTCAAGAACGGCGACAATGTTTACTATTTTTATAGTACCCGCGATTTGTCCAGTCATCTCCAAATATAAATAATTAACCTACCGCCAATTTACGTGCCAGAGCGAGACGGAGCATGTAACGCGAACTGGTTCACCCATTTGTATAAAAGACCGGCGCTCCGATAAATAAACATATATTCGTATTGTCATTCAGTCAACTGTCAAGACTTTGTTATTTATTTACCTGCTGTCCTTACACTTATCGATTTATATCCGCATTCCTGAGTCCATATTTATTGACAACAAATCAAGATCATCATGACTTATAGAAATAAGCAATCCGCTATATTGATGATTCTGTACGAGAAGTAACGCAGAATCAGCGAAAACGAAGATAACGATGTCGATATCAAGATCATCAGCACGTCCTACTAGGACACGTGCTACACTGATAGCGACCATCGTTACAATACCAATAATTTCTAAGTAATTTTGTTCATGATACCAAGAATTTCTAAGTAATAATGTCAATGAAACCAAGAATTTCTAAATTATAATGTTCATGATACCAATAATTTCTAAGTAATATTGTTCATGATACCAAGAATTTCTAAGTAATAATATCTATGATACCAAGAATATTACTAAAAAAATTATAGGAGTAAATTATGTGATTAATTTCAATTTTATGACATGAATAATTAAAATATTTAATAAAAAAAGTGTTAAATATTCCATAAAATTATATTTTGCATCTGTTTGCCTGTGTGGAGAGACGTCTGTATTGTATTTTTCAGCGAAAATTCGATTTTCTGACATCTTTGGAAAGTGGCGGTTTGCCAAACGGATATATGGCGCCACCCTCTCTTCTAGCGCTGGACTTGTTACTGGGGATATCCTGAAAACCAATTATAATTACGTTTTGAACTGAACTGAACTGAAACACTTCCCATAAAGATTATTGTCTAAAAATCCCGATTGGATACAAGCATTATATGATAAGCTAAATATTTATGCACTATAAATGTTGCAATATTTTAAAACACAAATATTTCGTTTAGCTTGCAGCAATAGTAAACAAAACCAATGGAATACATAAACACTTATATTCAAACCGAAGAGTATCAAAATCTGCTAAGATAACATTTCACAGCAGTAGCACATTTTAGCACTAATTTTGATGTATGGGAGTGAAATATAGACGTTGAATGGAGCTGAACAAACGCTGTAGAAATGCGTGCATCGAGAAAAATATGATGCATGATGTAACAATGTATAAAATAATTCGTTATGAAATCATTAATTACGAATGTTAACTTAAGAGTGATATTTGATTTAGATGAAGAAGATAACTCTGAAATGGTTTGGGCATGCAAAGTGTATGAATTAAGAAAGACTAACAAAACAAATACAAAGTGCAAATGTAAGTGGGAGGCATGGTAGATACGAGGTAAGTTCGAATGGACGAAGTGAATAATATTTTCAAAGAAAAATGTTGAATGTCAGAAAATCGTTGTAGTTGAATGGGAAAGTGTATGGATGGGGAAGAGGTGAAGGAGGAGGAAAGAGAGGAAAGTCTCGCGTTCTGCCCTGTCTGTCTACCCGCATAAGAACATGGCATGTTGATATGTATGTTTGAATTCAAATATAATTACACGAAGGTATGCTAAATAAGTCACAGTCTTCAACACTCGTGTTGATAAATAAGTCACAGTCTCCAACACTCGAGTTCCTAAATAAGTCACAGTCTCCAACACTCGAGTTGCTAAATAAGTCACAGTCTCCAACACTCGAGTTGCTAAATAAGTCACAGTCTCCAACACTCGAGTTCCTAAATAAGTCACAGTCTCCAACACTCAAGTATGGCTGGAAACATTTTTATTTCTCAATATAATATTTATAAGCTGAATGTATTGTACTTTTCCCAACAATGCTTTGGAGTCAATATCTCTGATTTATAGAATGATTCGACAAAGTCTTCAAAATATCTCTCCACAACTGTTACGACAGCATCGTTCTTTTGATTTTTTGAGTTAGGGTTTTTTTTTGAGCTAGGGAAGAGATTGAAGTCTGACGGTGCCATGTCAGGTGAATAAAGCGGATGGCTCAATCATTGGAATTTTTGAGCTAGGGAAGAGATTGAAGTCTGACGGGGCCATGTCAGGTGAATAAAGCGGATGGCTCAATCATTGGAATTTTTGAACTAGGGAAGAGATTGAAGTCTGACAGTGCCATGTCAGGTGAATAAGGCGGATGGCTCAATCATTGGAATTTTTGAGCTAGGGAAGAGATTGAAGTCTGACGGTGCCATGTCAGGTGAATAAGGCGGATGGCTCAATCATTGGAATTCAGTGGCTAGCAGGTGGCCATAGCAACTGCCACTGCATGAACCGGCGCTTGTCCTAGGGAGAGATGACGCCATACGTGCATACCATCAAGCCGTTTCCCTATTGAGGTAGACAGAGAGGAAAGATTGCCATACTTTCCTATCTCGTCACACATATTCCGCATCTTCTATATCCATAAACCTTCTTTTTACAATTCCTAAGCCCAGCTTCCCAGTTTCTTGGAGCCAGAGACCAATCTGATCGCTGGCTTCAAGAAGCTAGGACCGATTCTAGTATCTGAATGACGTAAAAAAATAGTAGTGAACTGAGAAAGTAAAAAGGACAATTTCTGCTTAAGCATATAGTGAAAGTAAGTAGTATGAACCGACTGGAAGCATTCGAAATGTGGATGCATCGGAGAATGCTACGGATACCCTGGACGGATATGGTCAGCAACACGAGAGTTCTTCAAATACCCAAAGTTGATAGAGAGTTGCTAACTAATATATTATTAAAATCTGAAAGGTGTCCTACTTGGGTCATGCACTTAGAGGAGCAAAGAACAAATTACTGCACCTGATCATCCAAGGCAAAATAGAAGGCCGAAGAGGTGTTGGCAGGAGGCAAATCTCCTGGCTTCGCAATATACGTGATTGGACTGGCATAAGGGGCTTTGAAGATCTTTTTCGGGCTGCCGGGGACAAAGATGTCTATTCTCAAGTGATATTCAACGTTGGGGGGACCTGACATGACACTGAGAAGAATAGAGTGATCGGAAATATGCGAAATATTTTCAACGAGGTGAGAGGAACATTACAAAGTTAAAAAAAAAACAAGTGGGTCTATAAAGGTTTGTCAATCAAGAGGCGCATAACCGCGTGATAACGCACTGGCCTTTTGTGCGGAAGGTTGCCGGTTCGAACCACGCGTTGTGGTACTCCCCTCGAATGACACAGACATTTTTTCCGCCTAGTATTTGGGGATACAAGGATACCTATGACTTCGAATACATAACATATATTATTTAAAAAAAAAATGATTTAAAAAATTAAAAACATGCCGGTGTGCTCCGATCGTTTCCCTTCAGCCTGCCATCGTATCTAGTCAAGCGGTGTTGTCGGTGGTTTGCTGATTTACAGCGGCTCAGTCACTTAAAAAATTCACGCCATAACTTCGCTTTCCAACTGAATTGACGTTAGATTGACGAAGGGACGATGTCGATCAAAATGCATATTACCCTAGAATTCTGCTTGTATGTGTCTTAAGATGAACCCATGGGATATATGACAATAGATTTCCATGTGAAATTTATAGAACAAATTACTCAACGAATTCTCCCATACCTAGACTGCACAGGATCTGACATGATTACTCTGCGGTCTCGGATATATTTGGAGTTCCAAATATCTGAGCCTTGAAGTGGGATTCCGGGTGTCTTTCGAGGACTTTTGAAGACATTTTATGAACCATTTTTTAATTGATGATTATGTTTTTTACCCAGAGCTTTTTGAGGATTTGTAAAATCTGATTTCGTCTTTTATGGTTTGTTTTCAATTTATTTTTCATTTTCCCTGTCTATTGTATTATTTGTGCAGTGCGGGCTGTGCGCCTGTGGACGGCCCAGTATAGTGTTGATAACATGTGATATTAAGATTTAATACCTGTAAAATTCTAAATACTTTCTTCGTATTTGAGTGAAATTATTAAAAAAAAAATTGTGTACACACATTCTGACCAACTTAATATGTCGAACACTCACTAATGACTCTTTTATATTTTGTTATTTTTGTTCTAAATTATATTGTTCTTCTTCTTCTTCCTGGCACTGTCCCAACTCATTGCCTAGGTAGACTGTCGAGGTCGGCTCTTCTCGTTCTCAGGTTGTATATTCTTCGGTTCTGGGTGTCGCTTTCATTTAGGCCGTTTCTGTGCAAGATTTTGGAGCATTGATTTATCCAGGAGTTCTTTGGTCTTCCTCTGGACGGCTGTCGAAGAAGATCCACAGGCATTGCCTGATTTACTGTATGATTTGGTGGTCTCCGTCTTATGTGCCCGTACTATAAATTACATTGCAGTGTTTACTTATAAATAAATTCATAATGATTTATTCTTTAGCGTCATCTAGTCACACCGAACTATCGCAAGAGTGCCTTGATGACTTTTCGTGTAAAAAAACGTGTTTTACTTTCCTCTAAAACCTTCCAGAGTATCCACCGATTAGCTCCACATATAAAAGATCATTTGAAGCCTCGTTGGTAAGATCCCTGTCATCTAACCATGGGGCTTATGGGCTTAATTCTCCCTAGTATCCGATTATTTTAAAAATGGTACCAATCTGGTCTTCATTTAAGACCTCTTACAAATTATTTATTTATTTAACACTTTTATTGCAATACAATCTAGCGGGCTTATTGCCAGACGGTAATCTCTTCCAACCAACCAGACAAAAGTAAATGAAACAAGTAACATGGTCGCATAAATCATTCAAATTACTATCCATCCCCACGAAATCCATAAACACATACGTGAGCACATGCCCACGAACCCCACAAAGACGTACAATCACCCGAACATTATTTTTCATATAAAGTGAGATATCATCAATCAAAAGGAAAGGAAGGGATGGTGGAGAGGAAAGGAAAAGAAAAATCAGGAATGAAACACGTTATTTTACTGACTAGAAATTAAGAGTTTTTTCAGTCACTTCTTAAAGCATGCCAAGGACGGAGCAAGTCTTATATTGATTTGTAACTGATTCCAGAGTCTCACTGCATAGATAGTTAATGACGACGTAAAGAAAGAGGAATAGTGAACTGGAAAGGCCAATAAACAATCTCTGTTTGAGCGTAGCGCTAATCCATGATTGGAAAGAATTATTCTAGTTGAAAAGATTACCAAATGTTATATATTCGCCATGTTAATGTGTATATTATACAATGAAAGTGTATTACAATAATGCAATAGAAAAACATCTGAATATTGATAAAAGTAAGTGTAAATTTGGTTTCCTTTTGGGTCAATAAATCATATATTTGAGCATACTAATATAAATTCAGCCCGCTTGAAGAACGACTCTAAATTTTAAAAATTAAAAGCTGGAATATTGGATGAAACTATTTTAAAGCAATATACCCGTCAAATTTATATGGAGGAAAGTGTTAAAAGAAATTAATTATTGCAAACGTCAGATCCTCTTCTCTCCCTGGCTCCATCTCAACTCATTGTCAGTGAAGACTGTTGGGGTCAGCTCTCCTCGTCCTCAGGTTGTATGCTCTTCTGTCCCGGACTACGTCCCCCAGGCCGTGCCTCTGCATCAGGTTATCTTTTTGCACCACCCATGAATTCTTTGGTCTTCCTCTGGTTGTTATTCGAGGAAGATCCATGGAGATTGCCTGGTTCACAATGTGATCGGGTGCTCTGCGTCCAACGTGCCCATACCATCTCAATCGCTTCTCCTCCGTCTTACTGTTGATGTCTGTAACACCTTGGCTTCCACGAATGCGTGAGCTTTTTATTTTGTCTCTTAGGGACACACCAGCAGACCATCTTAGCATGCGCATTTCATCAGTTTCTAATTGCCTAAAGTAAGAGCTATACATCGTCCAGCATTCAGAGCCATAGAGGAGTGCGAGTCTGACAATCGTTTGGTATACTTTTCCTTTTAACTTTACTGGCATTTTCGGATCACATAGAACTCCCGTCATTGATCTTTATAAACTTCATCCATCCCACACTAATTCTATGTGTTAAATCTGCTGCACATCCTCCATCGCTATGGATGAGTGACCTTAGATACTTAAAGATACTTAATTATTGAAAACGTCAGATGATACGCGAAAATCAAAAAAAAAAACTGGATCAAGAATATTTATGATTTATAATACAATCATATTGAAATAATGTTTCAATACTCGCCAATCCTTGTATGTAACTAAATCAAGAATCAATTTCGACTTGAGCATTACATCAAACGATCACCGGAAAAAAGTCTCAAGTGGCCGTTAATAGCAGATTGCTCCATAATTGACTAGTTTCTCTAGGATGGAGTTGACCCCGCAGCCCAGACAATATTCTAAGGGAGATTGTTTTCTTGCTTTTGGGTGGGGTCGGTACTTTGGCGAAATTGCTGTCTCCGGTGGTATTTCGTTAGAGAAGCTCGGGACAGCTTTTTGTGGTCAAAGCTCATCCGCTTGTATCCAGTTGACATGAAGGAAGCTTAAGGTATCTGTGCTAATGTAAACGGTTGTCTTTACAAGGGGCGAGGGTTGAGGTAAAGGTTTTTATATGATTTTAGATATGTGTAACATGGATATTGCACAATTAAAACCTAAAATTACTTTTTAGGTATGTTTTTTATTTTTATTTTAAAGTTTGACTTGTCATATGTTTGTGCATAACAAAGATTGGAACATCTCAGGAGATTTATGATAAATATTGTAAATAACTTAGTTATTCTATTAACCTATACCTTCCTGTGCTGTGTATTCAATAAGCACGTAAAAATGAGCGATTTAAAATCGGAAAAATAAGAAAATTCATAGCCAATCGCTTAAATTAATTCAATTTGAAGTCAAAAGTGATAATAATTTAAATTAAATTGCTGAAAACATGAAAAAAAAACATCGGCCAACGTTCAAAAAATGGGCGAAGAGACCACCTCAAATGAATGCCCGAGAGCTACTGAAGTGAGCGTATTGAGATTCTATTTCTTACGTTCCCATATACCGAAGTAGAGTGATAGTGAGACATGAATAGCGTCACTTTCTCATCCATAGCGGTTTTTTAGAACGAATATACCTACGTCACACCCTGTCACACGTTTGATTGTATGTATTGGTGAAATTATTCCCGATTTTCACAAAATATATCTGATGTGGCCGATAAGTGCTAATTATTATTAGTATTATTTGTTCATTCAATGCGTAAATGTATTACGGAAGAATACCTAAAATCTGAACCCAGTATTTATTATATTTATAGAGATATTACAGTTTTTAGAAGCAATGTGTACTATTTACACATCACAGGGAAGGAAGGGTTAATTAAATTAATCCTTGCTATTCGAGTTTCTACCTCATATTCCGAGGCTCTTTTCAGGCGGAGTGATCCCGGTATATTATAAGAGCAGTGCTTATATCAGACTGGTGCTTTGTTTCTATGTATCACCTACGTCAAAAGTGTGTATGGTCAATAGAAAGAAATATCTAAATTTTAATAAATGAGTTTTTTTTTAATTCTTCGATAATATTAATGTAGAGAAAATGTTTAAAGGAATCATTTTGACTGAAGAGAGCCTCAGCATATGAGGTAAAACACGTGTAGCGGGGATTAATTAACTTACAAATTAAATAAATAAATATACCTTCTCATATGATTTTTTTGACTTCTACATTTCGTTCTTTCAAAACAACATTCACTTGTATTAATCATAGTTTGCTTGGTCTTTCTCTCTCATGTCTTCCACTCCCATTTGCACTATATATGTGTTTTGTTAGTCTTTTGTCATTAATTCGCCCCACATGACCAAACTTTTTCAAGGCGTTTATCTTCGTCTTACTAAACACATCAGCTTTAATAATCCATTATTACTTCATTCTGTTATACATTATCACCTCGCGCATCAGCTATAATAATCAATTATTACTTCATTCTGTTATACATTATCACCTCGCGCATCAGCTTTAATAATCCATTATTACTTCATTCTGTTATTCATTATCACCTCGCGCATCAGCTTAAATCATCCATTATTACTTCATTCTGTTACATAATACATTATCACCTCGCGCATAGCTTCAATCATCCAATATTACTTCATTCTGGTATGCATTATCACTTCGCGCATTCTTCTAAGTGTACGCATTTATTAAGCATTTATTTCGCCCTGTTAATCTTTTTCCACGTTCATATTTTACTCCAATACTGGTGCGCTGAGCACCAACGCATCTCCTCGAGATGCAGAGCGAATATGAAATATCGCTGTCTCACGGTTTACTGTATGTCTCTGTCTGCCCTATATGAATTAGCGTTTCCGTCCGGTGCGTATTGGAGATCGCTCCGGTAGTATTGGCAAACTTGGCCGGTCAATTTGAAAGGAATATTTTTTTTAAATTTATTCAATTTTTTTTAAATTTTCACTTAAATAAAAAAAGTTTTTTCAGTATTCTTGTGCGAGTACATATTTAATTTGTACAAATGTTTAACATTTTTGAAAGTCGTGTTTGCGAATATCTGTTTTTTTTTTATCAAACACTGTTTATTCTACTTTTTGTAACGGTATAATCCTACCGGTTTCAAGACTTTCTGAAAGCCTTGAAACCGGTAGGGTTATACCGTAACAAAAAGTGGAATAAACAGTGTTTGATAAAACAAATTAAAATCTCTTTAAACCTCCACAACGTTAATGCCTTAACTATAAACAATATACAAAAAAAAACAATATTGCGAATTATTTCTTCGGTTCAGCGCACCTCTAGACCGGCCGCCGCTGGATACCAATAATAATTATGAAACTTTGGTTGATTGAAATAAATTGCTGTAACTGACTGCCTTCCTATTGACTTTGTTTCCTATCGCTACACACCGTTCGATATCCGTTTTAACTCTTCCATTATCTGAGAAAGCACTTCTCAAATAGCAGAATTCCTCAAATTACTTCAAACTTTCATTGATCACGAATATATTGCAATATTTTACTAACACAATGGCATTGGATTTCGTAACATTTATTCTCTGATCTTTCCTTTCGTATCTTTTATAAAGTACAATTTATTTAATCCGTTAATTAGATTTTAGGGATATCTCCCTTAAAGGTATATGATGATTATGATTGTTGGTAAATAAATAAAACACGTTAAATTGCAATGCGGAAGGAGAGAGTGAATGAATGCTTTATTTGATAGTACGTGGATATTTATAACATTTCAGAATGGGCGCGGGAGTGCGCCCGCGATATGATTCTGCCACGCTCCTGTGAATGCAGAAATGGTCAATTGTAGTATTGTACATATCGTAAATAGTATTGTAGGTAACAATCTATTTACGGAACCGGTGAGACAGCGTGGTGCGTTCTCTCTCTAGTATGGAATGCGGCGCGCCCGCTACGGGATGACTGACCGGCGGGTAATCTTTGGACTTGAATGTACTTTGGACTGTCTATTTAAATTTGTCTTGAATGCGGATCTCATCGGTCATTGACCGTATGTATGCGACAATATTTCGCGATGAACGCCACAAGGTTATAAATATTAACTCTAGTGTTTAAATACGTAATTAAACTAAATTCTAAATTAATTATTACACTATAGTTCGGAAATTCTAGGATGAGTCCTGTGACAGACAGCTCACAAATTTGCCCCAATACAACCTTGTAACGATGTTCAGTAATTTGAATTATTTTATTAACTTTAATATAAGCCTCAATTCTAATAAATAGCAAGTTATTTAGGTAAATACATTACAAAAGGTTGTATTGGGGCAAATTTGTGAGCTGTCACAGGACTCATCCTATAATTTCCGAACTATAGTAAAATTATGAAACAGTTTTTAAATATGATTCGATGATTAATTTTTTTTATCACCATAAAATTTATTAGAACGGTTTCGTGTTTTATTTTATGGATCAAAAGTGTTTTATAGGTATTTTATTCAAAAGCTTTTTAATTTTTTCTGAATTATTTACATCCATCACCGATCTAAATTAATTCCGATTAAAGCAAAGTCCATAAGTGAAAAAGTTTTATAGACTTTCATGAATAAAAACGAAGTCATAAATCAATGCTTCGTTGAATGGATTGCCTCAGGGCCAGCATTCCCATACGCGCAACGTATGCGCTGCACGAAGGCAGTCAATCAGAAGGTAAACGTCAACCTTTCATTGACATATATAATATTTGACCATCCTTACATTAAAACCATCCCAAAAAAAAGTGTAAACAATTCTTATTATTGGTGTTAAGAAACGATACCATATCTCATTTTATTATTGTAATAAATATTTTGTTCGAAGGATCGATTTTTTGTATAAGTCTGTAATAAATTATTGTTATTCTGTAATAAATTATTATTATTAATTTATTACATACGTATTCATGCATACCATCGCGATATTTCTCTGTTGGGGTAGGCAGAGAAGAGAGTCTAATAGATTTTCCTACCGTTGACATCCACCTATCACCTCTTCCGCATTTATACACCGCGTGCTTACTATACTTCGACTTTTTAAGTGAAACTTCTGTAGGCGCGCGGTTGGGCAAATTGACCTGAACGTCACGAAAAGTGAAACGGTGTATTATATTATTATTTTATTATTATTGAATTATTATTACATTATTGTTAAATATCTTAATATTAATAATTATTTATTATTAATAATAATTAATATTATTTTAATATTATTGAGTTTTTTTATTTTTTATTATTAAAGAAAGTTAATACAAACATTTGTCAAGGCTATACCTATATACAAATTTATTGCTTAACTAATCTCAATTATACGTTATCATTTATGCACTTACTTAATCTTATTTTCCTACAAATCATTTTATTTTAGTTATTCAATCTTAATACTCGTATATGAGATCTTAGAAATAATTAACACCTACATACTACTTATAACTAGATAACAATTCTTACACTAATTATTTAGAAAAAACAAGTCCACTCGTTCAGGCTACTTGTATTCCATCACATTCACTCAGACCTTGGTCTTCCCAGCTAATACTGCAGGTGGACCAGTCACGCAACAGATAATATTTCGGGAGCTTGTGCTTATAACGGAAGGGTAGGTCGGATTTACTCTCGTAAGCCCCCAGGGCAGCGACTAAGGGATTGCTAAAATTATTATTATTAATTATTAAAAAAAATTTTTTTTTATTTAATTAAGAGAGATTTTCTTGAATTAAATTCCACATAACCATTTCCTAATCCTAAATAAAAATCGTTAACAAATGGAAAAAAAACAATGCATAAAATCAACTTTTCCTAGGAGCTAAGAAGTTTCACTCTACCGCGGGAGAGTCATATTTGTTAGTTTTCTTAAGTCATTCGTTCTAATGCCCAAACCATCTCAGAGTGCTCTTCTTCAACTTATTCAATACTTTCCTCCCTTATCATTAATTATATATTCTGTTATACATTATCACCCTATACATTCTTCTCAGTACACGTATTTTTATACCATTTATTCACATCTTTTCATAATGTTTCCACACTCATATTTCTCTTTCATACATCAAAGCTGATGCTAGAATACTGTCATAAACTATCGTCTTTGCAGAGTTTGATTTGAGTATCACTATACATATTGATATTAATATAATGATACCAGTTGGGTAAGGTTTTTACGAGTATTTTACCGCGTGATTTGACTTATGATGCCGACGTTTCGTAAACGTTGCAGTTTGTCATTTTTAGGGCTATCGCCAACATTGTTGACGCTTTGGCGAAGTTGACTAAGGACAAGCCCAGAAGATGAGAAATGTAACAACTTCGAAACGTTGGCATTATAAATCAAATCACGTAGTTAAACACTTCGAAAAACCTTATTTAACTGAAACAAAGAACTCTGAAAACCTCAAAAAATATTACAGTATTCAATCTTTTCCCGTAAGAGTCATACTTGGTCCAGGATTTCTGATACATGGAGTAGAGATGATCTTAAAACGGTCTCACATATTCTTTATTACAGTTATATATTAGCTGTTAACATAAGTGTTGTCCGTTTTTTTCCAAATTAAAAATGAGCACCAAAAGTAAAGCAAAATGGTAAAGGTTATACGTTATTCGAAAAAAAAAATCTGCTCTACAAGATATTGTATTTGCTTTTACGTTACATATATTATTTTATTTGATTACAAGCCTTCAAAATGGAATGTCAAGTAGACGAAAGTGAGCATTTTCGACACCTCCAATTTGTTGAACGTTGATTTTTGTTGTTTTCACTCAAAACATGTGGAACCCAAGCGCCGAATTTCTTGACTTTTCCCATTGATTTAAGATAACGGTATACAGTCATGTGACTACAATTCATCTGCTCAGCCAATTCTACGGTGGTTTGAAGGAGATCTTCATGAATAATATGGTTTAAGCGGTCCTCATCGAAGTCCACTGGTCGTCCGGAACGCTCCATGTCTTTCAGGTCGAAATTACCGTCTTTGAAACGCAAAAACCATCGACGAGCTGTCCTTTCATTCATAACATCTTCACCGCACACTTCGCAAATATCGCGAGCAGCTTTGGCAGCTTTATTCCTTCGATTGAACGCGAACAGAAGGAGGTGTTGAAAATGCTTACTTTCGTCTACTTGACATTCCATTTTGAAGGCTTGTAATCAAATAAAATAATATATGTAACGTAAAAGCAAACACAATATCTTGTAGAGCAGAAAATTTTCTTTTGAATGACGTATAACCTTTACCATTTTGTTTTACTTTTGGTGCTCATTTTTAAATTGAAAAAAAAACTGACACAACTTATGTTAACACTCAATACATATACCGAGCACTATCACATTTGGTAATATTTTTCTAACATCGCCTTGAGGGTTTTAAGACCAAAAAAATGAACGATAGCTACATGTCACAAACAAAAAAAACTTTTTTTCTTGTGGTACCCTTTAATATATCCGAATGAATATTTCAGACATATTGATGACCATGGCTGGGAGGCAATATTTTCCTTGACCTCAAGAAAGAAGCCTTCGGGTTTGAATCCAACGGAGTAGACATGGAACTCGCGGTTCGTCACTTAACGTGATTGGCACACTAACGCCCAGCGCGTGCGAGTATTGGTACCAGACGAACTATTTTTATAGTTTTGCAGCATTAAATTTTTTTTAAAGTACAAGCATCTTGCTAATCTGGTAACACTCCAAGCCTTAAGCCATTTTATGAATATTTGTATATTTACTGAGCTGCGAGTTATTCTCGATATTCCGAGATGTCGGACCTTAAGTCCATCATCACTATTCTTATTTTCACACACAGGTGTGTCGTGCGGGAGTCCCTTTGTGGGATTCCTTCTTCGTCCCTATGTAACGTCACGCTCATAAAACAATTAAGATGATTTCAATCTTCTAAGTAAATCACGCTAAATTAGGAAGTATTTTGTCTTTCGTAACACCATGGGTGGTGATGGGATTGTGGCGACCGTATGCGCGGTCACTGAACCCACGAGACGACCTTTGCACAACTGAACAATGCGAGACAAACAATGCTAAAGTCCACGCGTCGGTCATTCAACTCGCTACCAACAACACATCTTTTGCGCTGTCTCTCAAAACAAAAGAATACCTGCGCGCGACAATAAACATATTGTAAGCGCAAAGACGAGACAGCTATATATCACGCGCGCGTTCCCGCACACGTTCAAAAACATTATAAATACCGACATCTGTCAATAAAATTCCTCTTTGCATATTGCGATCTCGACAAGTTTTATTTATCAACAATCATCCTCTTCATCTCTCCTTTAAGGAACACACGTTCCTAAAGGATCAAACTGAACTGAACTGAACTCCCGGGTGTTCAAATATTTCCACTAGGCTACCACACTCAAATTAGTGCATTTCAATGCAACCACCTACATATATACTCGTATAGTAAGATCCCCATAACTTTTTTTCAATGAGTCACAACACCCTCGTAGAATTATATGGGTATTTGTTTTTAATGAAACCTTAATTCTTGAGGTGGCATTTTCCCCTTGAGTACTTCCCCTAACGGGAGTCCTGAATATCCTGACAATGATCGGTAAAAGTTTCGTACAGGTTTTTTTTTTCGCTTCCATTTTTCCTAATCATTCACACAATAAATATAAGTTTCTCGTTGGAAACTTACTTGTTTCTTTAACAAATGGACCAGATCTCATGGGGATTGTGCGCTTTAATATGTACCATTTTTATCACGGAGTTGTTGGGATTAATTGAAAGCTTTAAGGAATCCTTTTGAGATTAATTATCACCTCAAGATGTATTATAACTTTGATTGCTTCTGAACAAAACAAATCAAATGTTACTTTTGTGGAGTAACCTGATACGATCTTACCGTACATTCTTCTTGGCAGTCAACTAAAGAATGTGGATTTAAGAGCTGAATTTAATAACAACGCACTATTTATTAAATTATTTACTAATTTTAAAGGCTGTCTTTAAAATAAATCAAATTTGAATTTCAAAAATTATAAAAATAAAACAAAATTCAAATGGAAACAAAAATCAAACCCACCTTAAACGTACATTTTAACAAACATCAAGGCGGAAGAGATTTCCGCCTGGCAGTAAGCCCACCAGATTGTATTTGCAATAAGTGTTAAGTAAATAAATAATAAATAAAGTACGAACATATCACTTCATACCAGAAGATGAACTGGTTGAACTAAAGAAATAGACACCAAATTCACATAATGTTTCTATTGTATACTATTCTTAACTGTCTCGCCGCCCCCTCTTATCTCACAGAAAATATTCAGCGCCTTTCCGATCATGAACTCACGCTGCACTCAGACAGAGATTGTTTATTGGCCTTCTCAGTTCACCCCTTTTCTTTTTTTACATCATGCAGTGAGACTCTGGAACCAGTTACAAACCAACGTTAGACTCGCTCCATCCTTGGCATGCTTTAAAAAGTGACTGAAAAACTCTTAATATCTAGTCAGTAATATAACGTGTTTCATTCCTGAAGAGTTTTTACCCTTTGGAAGACATCAACACACGAATTTTAATTATCTAAGACAATGGAACCTGTATAACCCATTTGTCTACCGAAGGAGAACTTACTATCAAGGCAGACACCAAGAAGTTTGAAAAGATAGTAGCACTCATAACTGATAAAGCATCACCGCCAAGGTATTGTCTACATGGTGAAGCCACCCAAAGATTTCCTCTCGAATACCTGATTTTTTTTGTTTTCTGGATACTTTCATCCTAATTCAGTCCGGGTATTCCAGGTTTTACCGTACATTAATAAAAAAACTAGTCTATTTACCATTGTCTATGAGCATGTCGACCATGTTAGCTTGTCCCCACTTAGAGGCGACGTGAAGAGGCGTGATGGAGTGTTTGGCCGCACATCAATAGTTAAAGGGAAAAACTTGAACACACAATAAAAAAGGATTAATATTTGTTTATATACAAAACAAATAAAAATAATGGTACAAAATATAAAAAAGTAAAATTAAAAAGTGGCTTCGAATTTCTCATACTTGATTAAAATTACAAAAAAAAAACAGATGCGTGAAATTCTCGCGCGGTAGAAGTGAAACTTCTTAGCTCCTAGGAAAAGTTAATTTTATGCATTGCTTTATTTCCATTTGTTAACGATTTTTATTGAAAAAAAAATTTGAATTAGGAAATGGTTTTGTGGAATTTAATTCGGAAAAATCTCTCTTAATTAAATAAAAATAATTATGTGGAATTTAATTCAATAAAATCTCTCTTAATTAAATAAAAAAAAAAATTTATAATAAATAATAATAATTTTAATAATAATATAATACACTTAATATAATAATATTAAAATAATATCAATTATTATTAATAATAAATAATCTTTAACATTAAAATAATTAATAATAATTTATTATTAATTATTTTAATGTTAATGAAATATTTAATAATAATAATTTATTAATAATAAAATAATAATATAATACACCGTTTCACTTTTCGTGACGTTGAGGCCAATTTTCCCTACTGCGCCAATAGAAGTTTCACTTCAATAAATGGTTAACTTATTTATTTATTTAATTAACGACACAACAGTGTCTTTATATACAAATGAACATGTGACAGGTTATACAAGTACTTAAAATTATTGACAAATAATACAACTTTATCTTAAACTAACATGAAGATACAAAAAGCAGTAGTTATAATAAATTACAGTCATCGTTTTAAAATTATTAAATAATCTTTGAGAATTTTGTGGGAATTTTATGGATAGATATTGAGATATAGAAAACACATGGTCTCATTAGTAGAACGAGATGCAAGTTGCTTTGCAGAATTAAAAGCTTCATATATGTTGATGCAGGGTTACTCAACTCCAGAGGCAAAGTATTGTCCTTAATGTTTTGTTTATACTAGGTTATTTATATTAATAAAGGAGAGCACAAAGTTAGTAGCTATTTCTAAATATTGTTGTGATATTCTGGCGAATACTATATATACTTATATTAAAAATATCTAAATTGTTGCAAAACTCGTTTCCAAGTCTTTGCATACGAATTATAGAGGAGTTGATTTTATAATTAGTATAGCAATTTTCAGTATAAAAGGGATTGAGCTGTCTTGTGGATCTAGTGCGAATACGAAATGAAATACTTGGGAGTAAGTGAGGTGCATCAATCACTGAGTGAATGATTTTGTATAGCAGTACTACAATATATCGGCTGTTTTTTATGCGAATTAATGTAGCAGAAAAAAATCGTACACGAATGTACATAGTTAGACTATTGCATGCTGATGACATGATACAATTATTATTAGTTATTTTAATTAGTTAGTTCATCCCCTAGAGAGGACAATTTGTGTCAATAAAATTCAAAATGAAGGAGGGAGTGTAAGAAACTACTGTACTACTAAATATTTAGAGTTAAGGACAATAAATTCAGACATGTGACTATAAATTAACGGAGAATTTAGTGCGAGAAATTGGGACATGTTGAACGGACGGGGAACATTTATTTATTTAACACTTTTATTGCAAATACAATCTGACGGGCTTATTGCCAGGCGCAATCTCTTCCAACCAACCAGACAAAAGTAAATGAAGCCAGTTACGTGGTCGCATAAATCATACAAATGACTATCCGTCCCCACGAAATCCATAAACACATACGTGAGCACATGCCCACGAACCCCACAAAGACGGACAATCACCCGAACATTATTTTTCATATAAAGGGAGATATCATCAATCAAAAGGAAATGAAGGGATGGTGGAGAGGAAAGGAAAAGAAAAATCAGGAATGAAACACGTTATATTACTGACTAGAAATTAAGAATTTTTTTCAGTCGCTTCTTAAAGCATGCCAAGGACGTAAAAAAAGGAGAGCGGTGAACTGGAAATGACAATAGACAATCTCTATTTGAGTGTAGCGCTAATCCACGATTGGAATGATGCTGAAAATTTTCGGCGAGAGAAGAGGAGGTGGCGAAACAGTTAAGGATATTATACAATAGAGACAGTATGTGATTTTGGCATCTATTTCTAACATTCAACCTGTTCAATGCCTTCTGGTATGAAGTTATATGATCGTAATTTCGTAGGTTGAAAATAAATCTTCGACACACATTTTGAATACGCTGTCATTTGTCCAGCTGTTTATCTGTAACATCCAAGTAACAGACGTCCGCATAGTCCAGAATCGGAAAGGCCAGAAATTGCACGAGTAAAATTTTCATAACATTTACAATTGAGAAAATATTTAAAATATGATAGTTTTGTGTTAGTGGAGAGTGAAAATGAACTACAGCGTTTGATAGGTATGTTAAATGTACTACAGTGTATAGTTAAAAGAATGAAAATGAACCGTTGAAGAATGGATGCTGCAAAATTCAGAGTAATTGAAAACGGTGAAAGGAAAAGTAAAATACGACATTCAACAATGGAATACATGAATAAGTTGAAAAATTTAGCTTAGTAGAAAAATATGTTGTCAGATGATGGAACGCATGTTGCCAGATGATGGAAAATATGTTGTCAGATGATGGAACGCATGTTGCTAGATGATGGAAAGTATGTTATCAGATAATGAAAAATATGTTGTCAGATGATGGAAAGTATGTTGTCAGATGATGGAAAGTATGTTGTCAGATGATGGAAAATATGTTGTCAGATGATGGAAAGTATGTTGTCAGATCATGGAAAATATGTTGTCAGATCATGGAAAATATGTTGCCAGATGATGGAAAGTATGTTATCAGATTATGAAAAATATGTTGTCAGATGATGGAAAGTATGTTGTCAGATGATGGAAAGTATGTTATCAGGTGATGGAAAGTATGTTGTCAGATGATGAAAAATATGTTTTCAGATGATGGAAAGTATGTTTTCAGATAATGGAAAATATGTTGTCAGATGATGGAAAATATGTTTTCAGATGATGTAAAGTATGTTGTCAGATGATGGAAAATATGTTGTCAGATTATGGAACGTATGTTGTCAGATGATGGAAAGTATGTTGTCAGATGATGGAAAGTATGTTGCCAGATGATGGAAAGTAAGAATGAGATATTTAGCTGCGAGTTGAAAAAAGACGTGGAAAATGAATAGAAGGAGCTGTGTTGAGAGACCTAAAATATTCCAGATTTCAGCTTTATTCCAGAGCAACTGAATATGTCCAAATTCATTGTGTTCGATAATCTATACCATCGTGCAAAGAGTGAGAAAACATCCATAATTTGTGATATAAATCTCTTCCTTAAGACTCTGTAGGCCTTAACAAGAATTAACTGTTAATTTCCTTTTATTCACAATCATCACGCTGTGTCCCTATTAAGATAAGTGGTTTTGTGTAGATTTTTTTTCACATGTTCCTACATCTTATCCCAAGGCTGTCTTCAAGCGAAATAAAAATAAGTTAGAAACACGTGTTGCAGAAATAAATGCAATTAGTTGAATAATAAATTAACTTTCTATTTAATATTCCAATATGGTGTTTATCAGAAACCAAACTGAAATCTCTTAAAAATAATAGAATTTTATACCTTTTCCGAGTTGCATTTGAATTTATTACTTGTTTTATCTCACGAAAGCACCGCTAATACTTACTTAAACCTTGTTTTAAAGTAAAATCTAAAAATAGGGTATAACTCCTCGCATCTAACTTACAAGTTTACGGAAGGTCTTTAAATATACCTAAGATGTTTTTCATTTTAATTGCCCTTTCCGTAAGTATCGCGTGATCAAGGAAACTCTGAACACATGGGAGTGTGGAAAATCAAAGACATTTTGAAGAACAAACAGAGTTGAAATAAATATTTTATAATAATATCATAGACAAACCTTACGTTTCCGCAAGGTTTGTCTATGATATTATTTTAAAATATTTAATATACGAGGCATATCCAGAAAGTAAGTGTACTGAATTTTTGTAGGTAACAATTTTTTTTATTTAAACAAAAAAATTACGTGGTTACCGTAGTACATATGTAAGCTATTTTTCGACATAGTCGCCATTCCTCTCAATGCAGGTGGTGAAGCGGGGTATCAACTTTTTGATGCCTTCCTCGAAGTAGTTTCCCGCCAACCCCTCCGTCCACTTCTCCACCTCCTCCTTTACCTCCTCGTCGGTTGAAAATCTTTTCCCACCCATGTACAGCTTCAGAGAGGTAAAGAGATAGTAATCTGAAGGTGCTAGGTCAGGGGAATGCGCGGGATGGTTCAGGACATCCCATTTAAACGAGGCGAGCAGTTCCTTCGTGGCGTTGGCCGTGTGTGGTCTGGCATTGTCGTGCAGCAGGCAGACTCCCTTTGTCAGCATGCCTCTTCTCTTGTTCTGAATCGCCCTCTGCAATTTTTTTAGGGTCTCACAGTATCTTGCAGAGTTGATGGTCTCCCCTTGAGGCTTATATTCTATTAAAATTATGCCTTGACAGTCCCAAAACATGGATGCCATGATTTTCTTGGCTGAAATTGTGGTTTTGAACTTTTTGGCGGAGGGTGAAGAGGTGTGACGTGACCGTTTTTAAACTCGCGACACCACTTGTACACACTCGTACGATTCATAAATTTATCACCATATACAGTTTTCACCTCATTATAAACCTCAACCGGAGGTTTTCCCTTCCAAACGAGATAACGGATGATGCCGCGTATTTCGCACTTGGCGGGAGATTGGATTGACATTTTTCATGAAACGTGTTGTCGCGTCGACATTTCTCAACGTACTGACCTCGAACCGGTCTCGTTGCGGAGCGGAAGGGGGCAGGCTACACGGAAGTGTAGCCAACATGTCGAAAATAAAATCCATCCGGTCGTGAGAGCCTCAGTACACTTACTTTCTGGATACGCATAGTATAATCTGTTATCGGTGATTTTTTCAAGTTAAGTAACTTCTGGATTATTTTCTTTATAAGTAACTAATTCGAATGCCAACATGATGAAATAACAAAAATCAGATAGCTTTTTTTGTGGATAAGTTGGTAAAACACATATCTTCCCTATTGAGGGTTGTGAATCCGAAACTCGTGGTACCCATTTGTTTTAGAAAAAGTATTTCAGTCATGTTTTCAGTAGTAAACCGACAATTTATAAAGCGCCGTTCAGAATAAATTCTCCTCAAGGTGTTCTAACTTGGTACTGTAATCCACTGTTGGTCTCCTCATCAGCTCAAATATAAAAACAATTTAGAACAAATACAAAAAAAATCCAGAACAATATAGAACAAATACAAAAAAAATCCAGAACAATATAGAACAAATACAAAAAAAATCCAGAACAATATAGAACAAATACAAAAAAAATCCAGAACAATATAGAACAAATATAAAAAAAGACGATATTGTGTATTCGGCCCCAGTAATCAAACTAACGGTTTTTGAACCACTGAGTAAGTCTGGAACTCGCTGATTACCATTTCACGTGTTGGAAACATTGTTGCACGTGAAGAGGTAACAACACTCGCACACGTACTTATCCGAGTATAGTTAACAGTTGTACTAATTTATGAAAGGAAGTAATGTATCAGACTAAAACGTGGACGTGAAGGAAAACTGACAGGAGCCAAATAAATGGTGTAGAAATGCGTGCATTGAAAATAATACATGAGATGACAATATATGACAGAATACGGAACGAAGTGATTAAGAAAAAATGTGAACTTAAGGCTGATGTGTAAGGTAATATAAAGAAGAACAAGCTTAGATGATTTGGACATGTGGAACGAAGTAATTAAGAAAGACTAATATACAATATGTTGTTTATAGTTAAGGCATTAACATTGTGGAGGTTTAAAGACATTGAAATTTATTTTTATCAAACACTGTTTATTCCACTTTTTGTAACAGTATAACCCTATCGGTTTCAAGGCTTTCACCTCATTTTCAGGGGAGCACAAACCAGACTAAATGCTGTTCTAACTGGTATCGATATACACGCTTCAACGGTTGGGGGCTGAGGGGTGAGGGAGGCATGGGACGATTTCGGCCAAGAGCGGAGAGATTTTTGGGATATAACTGTTCAACAGATGTTCCGATCGGTGTACTGATTTAGAAATTTCTTGAGCCTCTAATCTATCCAATTTATTTCCGTTACTACTGATATGTAAGAATTTGACATCATCGATAGAACCGGTAGGGTTATACCGTTACAAAAAAGTGGAATAAACAGTGTTTGATAAAAATAAATTACAAAAATATACAAGTAACATTTGGACGACCAGAGCGTTCAGCATCATTTGTGTGTGTACGACCGCGTTTGAAATCAGCATACCACATACAAATGGTTGTTTTCGACGGATCAGAGCCCGGATAACACTTTTCAAGCCATCGCTGAGTTTGAACGGTATTTTTTCCCATTAAAAAGCAATGTTTTATCAACACACGAAATTCGGTTTTTTCCATTGTTTTGAAAATGGCAAAAGTAGCGTCACTAAAACCACTGTAACTCAATGTCACAATGTCGGAATGTCACGAAAGTTTGACACGTAACTTCTTAAGATTGTACTAACTGAAAATTGTATGGATTTGTTACTAGATACGCCATCTGTTGGTAAGTCCCGGGGCTTATTGATCGATGTATTATGTAAGACTAACAAAATAAATGGTGCGAGAGAAAGACCATGCAAAGTATGGTCGGATTAGGTGAATGATATTTTGAAATAAATAAATGTAGTACGAGTAAGTCAGATAAATGTAGAAAAGATTGGCTCTCTATTCTGACTGCCTACCCTGACAGGGGATTGCGTGATGGTTTATATGTATGTACAAATTTACCAGATAGGAATCTTTTTTTTGTTCCTGCGGGAATCAAAACCAAAACACTCGAGTAAAGGTTGAATTTTGTTTGCTTTCAATATAATTCTATATCTCTTGAAGTAAAGGGTCTTTCAAATTGAGTGTTTTTTTAATTTTTGGATAAAACACAGATGGCGTCGCAAACCTGCCTGGGTCTTGTGACATTTGAGAAGTGTAACGTATGACATTTATAAAAATGGAGTCGTATACAATAAAACAACGCGTTCAAATTGTTGAATTATTTTCTGTATTGTAATCTCCGGAAACGGTGATGTTAATTGGCCACCAAGATCATGTGATCTGACACCGTTGGAATATTTTCTCTGGGGTTACGTGAAAAGTCGGGTCTATAAGAATGACTTCCCGATCAATTCCTGAGCTGAAGGACGAAATTATTCACGTTATTGGTGAGTTAGGACCGCAATTATGCCAAAATGTCATCGATTTTTTTTTACAAAAGAGTGGACATCTGTGGAGCTGCAAGAGGTGGACATTTGGCGTATATGGTTTTTTGTGTTATTATACTTCAATGACTAATACAAAGTTTTTTAAAATCAAAGCAATTTGTGTGTTTTATTCAAGAATTTAAAAAAATAGAATTAAAAAGCCGCTCAATTTGAAAGACCCTTTCTTTGTATGACATGTTAGATTAAATCGACTTGACGACATTGTATCGCCACACAAGCATACTTTATGGGTCATTTCAAAACTTTATGTCTCAATAAAATGTATTGCAGCGTTTATATCAATATTGTTGAGTACTCTTTATGTTTTTATATAAAGCTTTAGTACATTTTGTTCCATTATTGATCAACATACGTTAACTCAACACTAAGCGTCTGCAAACAAGTTAGTAACTTCAATAAACTATAATCCTTGATTATTTATACTTTACTATAGAAATAATCAATTAAAATATAATCATATTAATGACTTTGTAATTAAAAATGTATTTATTTGTTGAAAATAAATACGAACCAACTTTCATCGTTAAGTTGATGCCTTCGAAAACTTTCGCCTCTTCTGCATCCATGCACCTTTTCATATAGCTACCAAGATCTACTTTATTTGACTTTTTACATTGGTTTCTTTCAAAATTTCTTACACTTGATCTAACCACACTTTCTTGGTCTTCCTCTACTAAGTGATTGAATCACAGGTGCATTTTTTATTTGTTTAATTGGTATTTCTTAATTCCACCTCAGATAGCTCTTCTTCTTACTCAACAACTAATGAAATGTTCACCATCCCTAGAGTTAAAACCTCTTTTGCCCAAAGGCAATATGCTTATTTGGCTCCCATGACATACAATGGCGTGCCAAATTCAATAAAGGTAAAGGTAGGAAAACCATTTAAACGGTCGATCGAACCGTGGTTGTTATTGCGACAGGATTTTGAGTACTTGGGCTTTCAGGATGAATGACGTGTGGAAAAGATTTGTGTGGGCTCGTGAGTGTGGGTTTCTTCTTGTTGTTTTAAATTTTGTTGTTTTTGTATTTCTATATGTTTTTTATTTTTATTCTTATGATTGTGTGCGGTATATTGTGGGATGAATATTTTTGATCTTTCTGGAGTGATGATGTGTGAGGAGTTTAATTTCGCATGACGTTTCCAGTTGTAATTGAGTGTCACTGTTTGTCAGGTTGATGAGAACGTGTAACGGGGTTTTTGTTTTTGTGTAATCAAAAATCGAAAAGTGACGATTTATTTTTTCATGCTAAATATCTTCAATGAGATACAGGCAAAATCCTAGTTTACTGGGAATACGACAAATGAAAGGCAACAAACCCAGATCTATTAAAATTGTATGTCCAAATTAAATTACCTGTTGTTTTTACACAAATTACGTACATTTCTTGTCATGTGTAATAATAAATAAATAAATAAAACAAAAAAATAAATAAACACAAGAGCCTTAAATTCACACTCATACCTTATCCCTTCATTAGGTATTATGTCATACATTGCTATTCCACGTATTCTTATAACTGCACGCATTTCTAAAGCATTTATTCGGTTCTTTTTACTTTCGTTCTACGTCCACGTTTGACTCCCATATATTAAAGTTTGTATAAAAATACCGTCGTTGATGTATTATTAAGGTTGGTACTAAAATATCTTGGCTGAATTTCAGTTTGTTTGGTTCTTGCATAAACGTTTTATTGTTTCATCAATTTTGTTTCCTATCACCATACATTGTTCAACATCCGTCGTAACTCTTCCATAATCTGAAAAATTACTACCTAAATAGCAGAATTCTTCGACTTGTAGTAATATTAAATTTTATTTTTCACCCATATATTGCATTTACTTTCTTTTTCACACTATTCTATCACCACGACTTTGGATTTAGCAACATTCTTTCTAAGATCATTCTTTTTACGTCTGTCATAAAATCATATTGTAATTAGTCCTCATTCTCCGTTAGCACTGGCATATTAATTTGCTTATCAGAGTGTAATTAGTCCTCATTCTCCACTAGCACTAGCATATTAATTTGCATATCAGAGTGTAATTAGTCCTCATTCTTCGTTAGCACTAGCATATTAATTTGCATATCAGACTGTAATTAGTCCTCACTCTCCGTTAGCACTAGCATATTAATTTGCTTATCAGACTGTAATTAGTCCTCATTCTCCGCTAGCACTAGCATATTAATTTGCATATCAGACTGTAATTAGTCCTCATTCTCCGTTAGCACAAGCATATTAATTTGCATATCAGACTGTAATTAGTCCTCATGCTCCGTTAGTACAAGCATATTAATTTGCATATCAGACTGTAATTAGTCCTCATTCTCGGTTAGCACTAGCATATTTATTTGCATATCAGACTGTAATTTATCCTCATTTTTCGCTGGCATTTGTATATTAAGTTGATAATTGTGTTAAATGATAAGTCAGATGGCGCTCGTTTACAAAACCTCGAGGTCATTTGCAAAAATTGCGACAAAGATTTTCTTGTCTCAAATATATTTTTGACAACAGAAGGAATCATATGTATAAATGGTAAAGAGATGAACGGTGATTTACTTACCATATTTGGATGAATTCTCCACTGCAAAAGAACATTTTCAATACAAGAAGAGCAGATATCAGCTCAGTGCATCAATAAAAAAAGAAACAAAAAAGGCCACCTTTGAACTTTTTTGTAAAAACAATACATGAACTTTTTTGTAAAAACAATACAAGTTTTTACAAAAAAAAATTGTAAAAACAAATGAGAAAGCCCCCCTCTACTTTCACAAAATATATAAAATTTGATTTTAGCCTGTCTCGTCTCTCGCACTTTCGCCACCTCCCCCATTATAATCTTCAGCGGTCTACTGATTCTGTGTTATTTTTTATTTTTCCATCGCGATATTAAATTTTCGGGGCGAACGGGAGGAGCGCTCAGGGGTGGGCTAAGGGTAGCTCGTGGATGTTGACAGGGAGGTCCCTTCATTAAATGTGAATAGAGGAAGCTATCAAACAAAACGTTTTGATACGTTCAGAGATCCGTGACAGGCGTGTGTCATCTTTGTAGTGTGATGTATTTGTTTAAATTGCCGATAATTCGTCAATGGTATCATTTTTAACTTTGTGAAACTCCGTATTAGAATATTTAACAATAAAATCCTTTTTTATATCAATAATTATATTATTAATAAAGATAGTCTCGGAATATGAAGTAGAAACACGTGCAGTAAAATTTAATGTATTTAGTGGTACAATATTGACCATGATCCACTCATCAGGAGACCTAGATTCGAATATTCAGCACCAAATATCCTCAGCTTGGCTGAAATGGCGGAAAGTCGCGGGTGTGACTTGTGATAAAAATATGCCCGTCAAACTCAAGGGGCTAGTTTACAAGAGTGTCATTCGACCTGTGCTCACATATGGTTTAGAAACCTGGAATACCTCCCTAAGGCACGTCCGTGCCATACAAACAGCTGAAATGAAAATGTTGAGATGGATGTATGGTGTTACAAGGCTTGACAGGACCCGAAACTCCTGCATCCATAGAAGTCTAGGTGTACGCGACATCTCTGACAAGATTCAAGAGAGCAGCCTGCGATGGTATGGACACGTCAGCAGAAGACCGCCAGAGTATATAGGAAACAGGGCGCAGCCACTTAATGTCCCTGGCAAGAGGTCCCGAGGAAGACCCAAGCGCGGGTGGCGCGAGGTGGTTGGGCAGGATATGAGGGACGCCGATGTCGCTCCGGAAGATGTACAGGATCGGGCGAAGTGGCAGCGAAGTATTAGAAGGGCAGACCCCACCACTATGTGGGAATAATAATGCCAAGGAAGAGAGAGAGTGGTATAAACTTGTAATTTTTAGTTCAATATGCCGATAATTCATTCATTCGTTCGCATTAATCTAGAAATAACCTATATCTCGTTCCTGGACAGTTCGCCTTCAAGCTTGCTGTTTAGGTTACGTTTTGAACGGTAAGATTCCTTCCGTTCGATGCACGTACTCTAATCATCGAAGTCTTTCAATTTTATTGCTGTTGAAAACATCCGTAACCTAGTTGGTAAGACGCTTAACTTCTACCCAGGGACTTTGGATTCGATTCCCGATGGTACCAAAAAAAAAATAACTCCCAGTTCTGAAAAAAGTTGGTAGTATAACAATACTCGCACGCACCGAGTTCGAATGCGAGTGTGGTGACTTTTCATGTGCGGTAGTGTTACCAACGCGCGCAATGACTATCCTCTCTATCCGAGTAATTTCATACCCAAGAGCTCGATTACTGAGGCCGAAGACATTTTGACCGAAGACTTCAAAGTATCCAAATTACCATTTCGGATATATTGAAGAGTATCAAATGAACAAAAAGTTAATCTTATTGTAAACACTAAGTTCCTTTTAGAATTAGTACTTTTTGTTACGTCTGCTTAATACTACGTTTTGTGTTACATCTGCTTAATACCACGTTTTGTGTTACGTCTGCTTAATACTACATTTTGTGTTACGTCTACTAAATACTACGTTTTGTGTTACGTCTGCTTAATAATACATTTTGTGCTACGTCTGCTTAATACTACTTTTTGTGTTACGTCTGCTTAATACTTCATTTTGTGTTACGTCTGCTTAATACTACGTTTTGTGTTACGTCTGCTTAATACTACGTTTTGTGTTACGTCTGTTTTATACTATGTTTTGTGTTACGTCTACTTAATACTAAGTTTTGTGTTACGTCTGTTTTATACTACGTTATGTGTTACGTCTGCTTTATACCACGTTTTGTGTTACGTCTGTTTTATACTATGTTTTGTATAACGTCTGCTTAATACTATGCTTTATGTTACGTCCACTTAATACTAGGATTGGTGCGTTATTTTCAATACCTTTCTTTTTAAGTATGTAGATTGTGTTATTAAAACGTTATATTAAATTACCATAAATCTAGTAGACCGATAACTTCTCTTTTTTCATTTTTCAAAACAGTAGAAGAGAAGATATCGATCTACTTTTTTTAAACAGATTTCTTAATAATTTGATTGATAGTCCATTTTTTCTGACTGAAATTCCATTTTACTATATCTTCTTCTTCATCAGCCGTTCTGGATCCATCCCTGGATATAGGCCTCCCCTTCGGTCTTCCACAACTCCCTATCTTGGGCACACTGCATCCACTTCACCCCTGCGGCCCGTCTTATATCGTCCGACTATCTAGCCTGTGGTCTCCCCACACCTCTCCTGCCCGTTCTAGGCTGCGATCCCAGGACCTTTTTCGTCCATCGAGAGTCAGAGCATCATGTGCTGCCCAGCTCCATTTTAAGGCAGCTGCTCTCTCAACTACGTCCGTGACTTTGATTCTCTCCCTTATCCATTTGTTGATCTTTCTATCTCGCAGTGAAACTCCCACCATCATCCTCTCCATGGCTCTCTGTGTCACTAATAGATTTTTGCATTATTCGCTTTGTTAGGATAGAGGTTTCGATTTCATATGTGAGGATCGGTAAGATGCATGAATCAAAGACTCTCTTTTTCAAATGATTGGGGGTATTTTGGAGATTTCAGAATGTAAGAGAGTTTACCAAACGCCGCCCAGGCAAGACCAGGTCTAGACTATATAGACTATATCATTCTAAGTATTCCAGGACCAACTACTTGTAATATGCTTCATGAATTGGGCCTAAATTAGGTAGACAGAGTTAAGATTTAAGTTGGATTGGAACTTGTTTGCACCGAGCTTGACTTCAGTGAGTTACCAACTGAAATTTACGAGTATGTATGTATCTTACAAGAATTTATAAATAATAATGTTACAAGTTAACAAAGCTTAGACATAGCTGATTCTTATCCTTTCCTTCCTTCTCTTAAATCATTTTTTCTCTCTCAGTCTAGTAATGTAATCATGTTATTTTCTTTAATGATTTATTTGCAGTGCATATTTTATTAATGTTAAAAAAAACAGTATTCTATGTTGTTCTGTATGGCACGTTTGTTGTATACAGTACAACCTGGCTAATTTATTGCTATGTAACAATCTCTTCCAACCAACCAGAAAGATGTTTATCAAATCTGATATGAAAAACAGACAGGAATTATGTTGTTTATAGTTAAGGCATTAACGTTGTGGAGGTTTAAAGACATTGCAATTTGTTTTTGTCAAACACTGTTTATTCCATTTTTTTGTAACGGTATAACCCTACCGGTTTCAAAGCCAATTCACCTCATCTTCAGGGGAGCACAAACAAGACTTAATTATTTTCGAACTGGTACCGATATACACGCTTCAACGGTTGGGGACTCAAGGGTAAGAGAGGCATGGGACGATTTCAGTCAAGAGCGGAGAGATTTTTGGGATATAACTGTTTACCAGATGTTCGGATCGATGTACTGACTTTTCTAGGGCCTCGAATGGGCTTATGAATTTCTAGGGCCTCTAATCTGTCCAATTTATTTCCGTTACTACTGATATGTAAGAATTTGGCATCATCAATAGAAAAAGTATGGTTTTCACGGTGACAATGATTAGCCATTTCAGAATAAATTAGAGGATTTGTTAAGGCGGATTTGTGTTCACGAAATCTCTTTTCAAAAGATCTTCCTGTCTTTCCTATAAAGAAATTATCACAGTCAGCACATGAAAGTTTATACACACCACTGTTGCTAAGTGTTCCTTTTTTGCCACAGAAACGAATTATTTTAAAACCATTTTATTTTTATGATTGTGTGCGGTATATTATGGGATGAATGTTTTTGATATTTCTGGAGTGATGATGTGTGAGGAGTTTGATTTTGCACGATGTTTCCAGTTGTAATTGAGTGTCACTGTTTGTCAGGTTGATCAGAATGTGCAACGGGGTTTCGTTTTTGTGTAATCGAAAATCGGAAAGAAGTATCGATTTATTTTTGCATGCCAAATATCCTCAGTGAGATACAGGCCAAAGCCTAATTTACTGACACGACAAATGAAAGGCAACAAACCCAGATCCATTAAAATTGTATGTCCAAATTAAATTACCTGTCGCTTTTTTTGCAAATTATGTATATTTCTTGTCATGTGTAAATAAATAAAAATTAAAATAAATTAAATTTTGGCTCCAACAGGAATCGAACCCACAATCCCTGAGCTAGAAGACACGTGTCTTTTAAAATTTGGAACAGTTTCTTAAAATAATAAATAAAATTCATCCCTTTTATTTATACGCTCTATTTTATTGCGATTTAAATTTTGGAGAAAGGTTAGAAATATTATGATAATATTTATAATTTATTTAATATTTTTTTTACGAAATTTGGTGTGACATTTGTTATGAAACCAACGGTTTACAATGACACTTTGAAAGGATTTGCATTTATGTGTGTCGACGGTTTTGTTTCATTTCCGGGCTTCCGTTGCCAGTCCTGTCGCATATTCATCTATGGTTTGAAGCGTTCCCTCTTCTCCCGCGGGAGCGTATTGACTAATCAATTGCCAATGCAGATTATTTTACTGTGAAATATTTTTAGCTTGCACCTATTTTCCTTGTCGAACAAACGCATTGTAATACCCTTGTGAGGAGCATGTTGATTCGAGTATTATATATTATCGTTGTGTAAAGGGAAAATTTGTTATAATAAATTATTGCATTTGACTGTGGTTTTTTAAACTTTATGGTGTTGACACATAGACAATAAAGACCAGAATGCAACAAAATAAGCTAGAAGCACTTGAAATATGAATTTATTGGTTTCATTCTTCTTCCTATTCTTTTAGACCTGTTGGCCTGTTATGGTCCTGCATCATCGTTTCCCTCTTCTGAGGTCGACTGCCAGCTGTCTTTCCATCTTTTGGGAGGTCATCCTGGAGGTCTGCTTGCTTGAGGGATACTGTCCCTAACCATTCTTACGGCTCTTAGTTCCGCCATTCTGGATTCATGTTCGTTCTAGAACCTTCTTCTCTGTCGTCCCATCTGACAATATCTTCAAATTCACACATCCTTCGGATTTCTGTGTTTCGTACTCTATCACGAAGGGTTTTGCCAGCGATACTTCTGAGTACCTTCATTTCGCTGGTTCGAAGGAGATTTTTGGTTCTGACAGTGTCGGCTCTGGACTCTATGCTGTATGTCATTATGGGGCGGACACAGGTCTTGTATATCCTCACCTTGCTTTGGATGTTCATATACTTGTTTTTCCAGATAGTGTTCTTTAAACATCCGGAAAAAGCTGCGGCCTTTTGTGATTGTTCAAGTACTTCGCCATAGAGGTCATTATTGAACATTATGCTAGCATCCAAGTATTTAAATTTTGTAACTTGTTCAATTGGTGTGTCGTTGATCGTCACACTGCATCCAATTCGTTCTCTGGCTAGAGTCATGCATTTAGTCTTGCTGATGGAGATAGACATGTTCTATTTTTGGAAGCAGTGTGGAATCGATGAAGCATTTGTTCGGTTTTATCGTATCTTAAACACAGAGGTGCGTTCATCGAGGTGTAAAAGGTAAGCTCTTAAAAATATCATTAAATACCGAAATACTGCATATCTTGGTCATATGTTGAGAGGAGAAAAATCTCACTTCCTAAAATATCATTAAATGCCGAAATACTGCGTATCTTGGTCATATTATGAGAGGAGAAAAATACCACTTCCTAAAATATCATTAATTGCCGAAATACCGCGTATCTTGGTCATATGTTGATAGGAGAAAAATACCACTTCCTAAAATATCATTAAATGCCGAAATACTGCATATCTTGGTCAAATGTTAAGAGGAGAAAAATACCACTTCCTAAAATATCATTAAATGCCGAAATACCGCGTATCTTGGTCATATGTTGAGAGGAGAAAAATCTCACTTTCTAAAATATCATTAAATGCTGAAATACCGCGTATCTTGGTTATATGTTGAGAGGAGAAAAATACCACTTCCTAAAATATCATTAAATGCCGAAATACTGCATATCTTGGTCAAATGTTAAGAGGAGAAAAATACCACTTCCTAAAATATCATTAAATGCCGAAATACCGCGTATCTTGGTCATATGTTGAGAGGAGAAAAATCTCACTTCCTAAAATATCATTAAATACCGAAATACCGCGTATCTTGGTCACATGTTGAGAGGAGAAAAATACCACTTCCTAAAATATCATTAAATGCCGAAATACTGCATATCTTGGTCAAATGTTAAGAGGAGAAAAATACCACTTCCTAAAATATCATTAAATGCCGAAATACCGCGTATCTTGGTCATATGTTGAGAGGAGAAAAATCTCACTTCCTAAAATATCATTAAATGCCGAAATACCGCGTATCTTGGTCATATGTTGAGAGGAGAAAAATACCACTTCCTAAAATATCATTAAATGCCGAAATACTGCATATCTTGGTCAAATGTTAAGAGGAGAAAAATACCACTTACTAAAATATCATTAAATGCCGAAATACTGCGTATCTTGGTCATATGTTGAGAGGAGAAAAATCTCACTTCCTAAAATATCATTAAATGCCGAAATACCGCGAATCTTGGTCATATGTTGAGAGGAGAAAAATACCACTTCCTAAAATATCATTAAATGCCGAAATACTGCACATCTTGGTCAAATGTTAAGAGAAGAAAAATACCACTTCCTAAAATATCATTAAATGCCGAAATACCGCGTATCTTGGTCATATGTTGAGAGGAGAAAAATACCACTTCCTAAAATATCATTAAATGCCGAAATACTGCACATCTTGGTCAAATGTTAAGAGAAGAAAAATACCACTTCCTAAAATATCATTAAATGCCGAAATACCGCGTATCTTGGTCATATGTTGAGAGGAGAAAAATACCACTTCCTAAAATGTAATTAAATGCCGAAATACTGCGTATCTTGGTCATATGTTGAGAGGAGAAAAATACCACTTCCTAAAATGTAATTAAATGCCGAAATACTGCGTATCTTGGTCATATGTTGAGAGGAGAAAAATCTCACTTCCTAAAATATCATTAAATGCCGAAATACCGCGTATCTTGGTCATATGTTGAGAGGAGAAAAATACCACTTCCTAAAATATCATTAAATGCCGAAATACTGCACATCTTGGTCAAATGTTAAGAGAAGAAAAATACCACTTCCTAAAATATCATTAAATGCCGAAATACCGCGTATCTTGGTCATATGTTGAGAGGAGAAAAATACCACTTCCTAAAATATCATTAATTGCCGAAATACCGCGTATCTTGGTCATATGTTGAGAGGAGAAAAATACCACTTCCTAAAATATCATTAAATGCCAAAATACTGCGTATCTTGGTCATATGTTTAGAGGAGAACAATACCACTTCCTAAAATATCATTAAATGCCGAAATACCGCGTATCTTGGTCATATGTTGAGAGGAGAAAAATCTCACTTCCTAAAATATCATTAAATGCCGAAATACCGCGAATCTTGGTCATATGTTGAGAGGAGAAAAATACCACTTCCTAAAATGTAATTAAATGCCGAAATACTGCGTATCTTGGTCATATGTTGAGAGGAGAAAAATCTCACTTCCTAAAATATCATTAAATGCCGAAATACCGCGTATCTTGGTCATATGTTGAGAGGAGAAAAATACCACTTCCTAAAATATCATTAAATGCCGAAATACTGCACATCTTGGTCAAATGTTAAGAGAAGAAAAATACCACTTCCTAAAATATCATTAAATGCCGAAATACCGCGTATCTTGGTCATATGTTGAGAGGAGAAAAATACCACTTCCTAAAATGTAATTAAATGCCGAAATACTGCGTATCTTGGTCATATGTTGAGAGGAGAAAAATACCACTTCCTAAAATGTAATTAAATGCCGAAATACTGCGTATCTTGGTCATATGTTGAGAGGAGAAAAATCTCACTTCCTAAAATATCATTAAATGCCGAAATACCGCGTATCTTGGTCATATGTTGAGAGGAGAAAAATACCACTTCCTAAAATATCATTAAATGCCGAAATACTGCACATCTTGGTCAAATGTTAAGAGAAGAAAAATACCACTTCCTAAAATATCATTAAATGCCGAAATACCGCGTATCTTGGTCATATGTTGAGAGGAGAAAAATACCACTTCCTAAAATATCATTAATTGCCGAAATACCGCGTATCTTGGTCATATGTTGAGAGGAGAAAAATACCACTTCCTAAAATATCATTAAATGCCAAAATACTGCGTATCTTGGTCATATGTTTAGAGGAGAACAATACCACTTCCTAAAATATCATTAAATGCCGAAATACCGCGTATCTTGGTCATATGTTGAGAGGAGAAAAATATCACTTCCTAAAATTAATATTGATGAAATCTGTAGAATGCGTCTATCTTGGATACTCAACATTCAGGAATAGACAGGTGTCCGGACTGTTGAGAAACTGTTGAGGAGGTATTTGACAAGAGTGATTAGTAATGCCAGAAAACTGATACAGCGCATGAAGCAGAAAAAAATACTGCCTGAAAAAACTCTGCAAGTTGAAGCAACTGTCATTAAATTGTAAACCGGAGAATTATTGATGCTGTCGTGAAAAAAAATTGTTTTTGGTATAATATTCACAACTGGGCTATTAACCTTTCCCTTCCTACGCTAAAAAAATCCGCGCGTTCCGGTGCTGTGTATTCAATACACATGCAAAAATGAGCGATTTAAAATCGGAAAAATAAGAATATTCATAGCCAATTGCTTAAATTAATTAAATTTGAAGTCAAAAGTGATAATAATTGAAATTGAATTGCTGAAAACATGAAAAAAAAACATCGACTGACGTTCACAAAACGGGCGAAGAGACCACATCAAATGGATGCCCGAAAGCTACTGAGATGACTGCGACTGCGAGAAACACAAATGCGAACTGAGATTATATTTCTTGCGTTCCCATATACCGAAGTAGAGTGAGAGTGAGACGTGAATAGCGTCGCATCCTCACCCATAGCGGTTTCTTAGAATGAATATACCTACGTCACACACTGGCACACGTTTGATTGTCTTGGTGAATTTATTTTTCGATTTTCACAAAATATATCTAATGTGTCCGATAAGTGCTAGTTATTATTAATATTATTTTTTCATTCAATGCGTAAATGTATTACGGAGGAATACCTAAAACCTGAACCCAATATTCATAGAGATATTTAAGTTTTTAGAAGCAATGTGTACTAGTTACACATCACAGGGAACGAAGGGTTAAGAACGTCAAAACACGCACACGCAATGACATTATTGAATGAATTTTCCGATATCGATAATTTCAATATCTCGGTGGATTGAGCTACTTAAAAAACTTCGTAATCATAATAGAGCCACTTCATAAAAAAATATGAGTACATGGTTCCTTATGTTTTTATATTTGAAGTTTTATGATTATTATTAAAATTTACTGTGCATTTTATTTGACGTCATTGGGTTAACCCTTCCCTTACGGTGATAAAAATAATACGCGTGCTCCGGTGTTGGGTAGTGAGTACGCAATAAAAAATTAGCGATTTTAAATCGGAAAAATAAGAACATTCATAGATAATCCCCTTAATTAATTATAATTGAAGTTAAAAATTATAATAATTGAGATTTATTTGCTGAAAACATTAAAAAACCATCTGGCACCGCTCACGGAACGGGCGTACGTCTAACCTATTTGCAAGCTTAGAAGCTACTAATGGCGCGGAATGTCAGTCGCATACCCCGGCGCTTACGCTTATGCTTGCGGCGTTGAGACAATTCAGCTCCTCGCAATTCAGTCTCGTATGCAAGAGTGAGATGCAAATATAGTGTCGCACTTCCCGCATACTATTCACCTATTGTCAAGACGAGGCACTTGCAGCGTTTAAATGCGAATTTGTTTTCGATCTTTTCAAAACACCTCGATGTAGTCAATAAATTCTGATTATTATTAATATTATTTTTTAAATCAATGCGTAAATATAATATGGAGGAATACCTAAAATCTTAACCTTGTATTTATTATATTTATAGAGATGTTGATGGTTATTAGAAGCAACGTGTAGAAGATACCCAACACAGGGAAGGAAAGGTTAAACACGTATCAAATCTAAAATAAATAAATACCTTTGACCATCATCGCCATCACGCTATGTCTATATTGGGGTAGGGAGAGAATACAAATGTCTAATTATTCTATTCTAGCACCCATCTTTTACTTCTGCCTCATCCACAGACCTCGTTATGCATACTCTCCCATGATAAAGGTTTTTTTTTTCTCACAACCAAAATTTGATTAATTAAGATGTCGTATGAGGCAAGTTTAAAAACTGGGGCAAATTTTCAAAGACCGCTACTTTTAGCTAACGATCAACAATTATAAGCTATAACTTTAATTTAAAACTGATGTATTTTGCAGACTAGAGGTTATCTTTTTTTCGTAATTATTTCGCCGCTTTTCCAATCGTAAAACTTTATTTTAGTTATGTCAAAATGATCCGAAAAAAAAAAACAGATAACCTCCAAACACGAATACATTTATAACATAGGTTAGCAAGTTGCTATAGCGAAACATGATAAATATGTAAATTGGCAATCTTGTCGTAATTCCAAATGAAAATAAAGCTCTTGTGTTAGCTTCTAGTATTGTCAAACTTAAATAAATTAAAGTCAAACATCATGAACTATGAGTTCAGATAATAAACTATTTGTTTTGAAATATTCGAATGACTGATGTGGATGCAGAGTGTATGATATGATTTTATGGAGCTGTTTGATATGATTTTCAGAAGTTGTTTGATATGATTTTCAGGAGTTGTTTGATATTATTTTCAGAAGTTGTTTGATATGATTTTCAGGAGTTGTTTGATATGATTTTCAGAAGTTGTTTGATATAATTTTCAGAAATTGTTTGAAATGATTTTCAGGAGTTGTTTGATATGATTTTCAGAAGTTGTTTGATATGATTTTCAGAAGTTGTTTGATATGATTTTCAGGAGTGGTTTGATATGATTTTCAATTGGTTAATGATATTATGATGCGGTTGGTATTATGTGTATAATGACTTGAGATTAAAATGTGTATAAGTTCGTGAACGAATTGATTTAAAACACTGTCTCTTTGTATTTAAGTCCCTTAATGAGATGTGTCCATTAAACATTTCGATTCTGTGTCTAAGAGATGTTCCTTCGCTAGAGAGAAGTAGAACGTTGAGGTCGATTTCGACTCCATCGAATAAATTGATTGTTCCGAATCGATCCGATAGGGTGGGACTTTTCCCGTTGCCAGTCTTGTGACGTACCTCTTAGTGTAAGAGATATGAGTGGCGTGTGCAGCTTTAGGAATCACTTGAAAACAATATTTTTTGGAGGTATTATCCAAATTAATGATTTTATATAAAAACTACACATATACACAATACTACACCTTAAATTGAATGTGTTACCATCACATATCGGAAGACCTATAAAGGTTTTTCTACACTTTGTTTTCCTTCATTAAGTTTTCTGTGGTTTTCTTACATAATTTGTTTTTTTAAACATACGCAGATATAATAGCTACAAACTTTTGATCGTTACATTCAACTAATATATAATTATTTTGTAATATTTTTAACCTATGAATAATTCATAATGGCGAGTTCTAATTTAAATATTTAAATACCTCGGAAGTATCCTAGTGGAAGACCTCGACCCAGAAACCGAAGTCAAGTGCAGAATTGAATCATCTCGTGCGACTTTTAAATAAAATGAGAAGCGTATTCTGCGATGATAATCTAAACTTGAAACTTCGACAACGGTAAGTCAAATGCTACGTTTGGTCAGTGTTATTGCATGGAGTGGAATCATGGACCCTCAAAGTTGGTAGTATGAATCGCCTGGAAGTATTTGAAATGTGGATGCACCGGAGAATGCTACGGATACCCTGGACGGATATAGTCAGCAACACAAGGGTTCTTCAAAGAGCTAAAGTTAATAGAGAGATGCTGACTAATATTAAAATCCGAAAGGTGTCATATTTGTGTCATGTACTTAGAGGAGCAAAGTAAAAATTACTGCACCTGATTATCCAAGGCAAAATAGAGGGTCGAAGAGGTGTTGGCAGGAAACAAATCTCCTGGCTCCGCAATATACGTGATTGGACTGGTATAAGGAGCGTCGGGGATCATTTTCGGGCTGCCAGGGACAAATATGCCTACTCTCAGGTGATATTCAACGATGGGGGAACCTGACATGACACTGGGAAGAATTATAATTCTGAGTAAGATGCCATTGAGGAAAATTTGCTCTATACATTTTTTTTGTATCATTCCTCGCGGTGCCCTACCTGAGATATTTGATTACAAATTCTTATGAATTTTTTCTCACCCCCTGAAACACTGAAATAAGAAATACTTTTGATTTTTTACTCACAATATCGTTGATATATGGTTTCCGCGCTCCTGCAAAAAAACACAAGGAACCTTTTACAATTCATGTATGTCAATAGCAATTTGTTAACAGCAGTTTCACGCTGTGGTTTCTAAATAATGAGACTGAAACACCCGGTACCCTCCATGTCTGGATTAGTGGATATTTTAATGTAGATTTTGGTCAGTTCAAGAAGGCTTTTCTTCAGTATTTCCTCTATCTAATGTCTCGACTGCAATACTGGTTATTCCATTCACATTTAATGTAGTATTTCCTCTATCTAATGTCTCGACTGGAATACTGGTTATTCCATTCACATTTAATGTAGTATTTCCTCTATCTAATATCTTGACTAGAATACTGGTTATTCCATTCACATTTAATGTAGTATTTCCTTTATATAATATCTCGACTGGAATACTGGTTATTCCATTCACATTTGGTGTAGTATTTCCTCTACCTAATATCTCGACTGGAATACTGGTTATTCCATTCACATTTAATGTAGTATTTCCTCTATCAAATATCTCGACTGGAATACTAGTTATTCCATTAACATTTAATGTAGTATTTCTTCTATCTAATATCTCTACTGGAATACTGGTTATTTCATTCACATTTAATGTACAATAGTATTTCCTCTATTTAATATGTCGACTGGAATACTGGTTATTCAATTTACATTTAATGTAGTATTTCTTCTATCTAATATCTTGACTGGAATACTGGTTATTCCATTCACATTTAATGTAGTATTTCCTCTATCTGATATCTCGACTGGAATACTGGTTATTCCATTCACATTTAATGTAGTATTTCCTCTATCTAATATCTCGACTGGAATACTGGTTATTCCATTCACATTTAATGTAGTATTTCCTCTATCTAATATCTCGACTGGAATACTGGTTATTCCATTCACATTTAATGTAGTATTTTCTCTGTCTAATATCTTGACTGGAATACTGGTTATTCCATTCACATTTAGTGTAGTATTTTTTCTATCTAATATCTCGACTGGAATACTGGTTATTTCATTCACATTTAATGTAGTATTTCTTCTATCTAATATCTTGACTGGAATACTGGTTATTCCATTCACATTTAATGTAGTATTTCCTCTATCTAATATCTTGACTGGAATACTGGTTATTCCATTCACATTTAATGTAGTATTTCCTCTATCTAATGTCTCGACTGGAATACTGGTTATTCCATTCACATTTAATGTAGTATTTCCTCTATCTAATATCTTGACTGGAATACTGGTTATTCCATTCACATTTAATGTAGTATTTCCTCTATCTAATGTCTCGACTGGAATACTGGTTATTCCATTCACATTTAATGTAGTATTTCCTCTATCTAATATCTCGACTGGAATACTAGTTATTCCATTAACATTTAATGTAGTATTTCTTCTATCTAATATCTCGACTGGAATACTGGTTATTCCATTCACATTTAATGTACAATAGTATTTTCTCTATTTAATATGTCGACTGGAATACTGGTTATTCAATTTTCATTTAATGTAGTATTTTCTCTATCTAATATCTCGACTGGAATACTGGTTATTCCATTCACATTTAATGTAGTATTTCCTCTATCTAATATCTCGACTGGAATACTGGTTATTCCATTCACATTTAATGTAGTATTTCCTCTATCTAATGTCTCGACTGGAATACTGGTTATTCCATTCACATTTAATGTAGTATTTCCTCTATCTAATATCTCGACTGGAATACTAGTTATTCCATTAACATTTAATGTAGTATTTCTTCTATCTAATATCTCGACTGGAATACTGGTTATTCCATTCACATTTAATGTACAATAGTATTTTCTCTATTTAATATGTCGACTGGAATACTGGTTATTCAATTTTCATTTAATGTAGTATTTTCTCTATCTAATATCTCGACTGGAATACTGGTTATTCCATTCACATTTAATGTAGTATTTCCTCTATCTAATATCTCGACTGGAATACTGGTTATTCCATTCACATTTAATGTAGTATTTCTTCTATCTAATATCTCGACTCGAATACTGGTTATTCCATTCACATTTAATGTACAATAGTATTTCATCTATCTAATATCTCGACTGGAATACTGGTTATTCCATTCACATTTAATGTAGTATTTCCTCTATCTAATATCTTGACTGGAATATTGGTTATTCCATTCACATTTAATGTAGTATTTAATCTATCTTATATCTTGACTGGAATACTAGTTATTCCATTAACATTTAATGTAGTATTTCTTCTACCTAATATCTCGACTGGAATACTGGTTATTCCATTCACATTTAATGTAGTATTTTTTCTAAATTGCTAATCTAATGATCGCAGCCACCATCTTCCTATCCTAACTCTCAACTCACTTTATAATAGTTTGAACCTTTCATTAATAATGGGTTCGAATCTCGAGTAAGAGCGTTCTTTAGGAGAATATTCTCCCTAAACGGCACTTTATCAATTGGTCTTTTATTATTTTAATTACGACCTTTGGGTCATGAAGGTCGAATAATTCAGAAAACATAGTTACAAAAGTTTGGCAATCGTTGAACTCAGCTGTATTTGAGGAAAAAAACTAATCCATTTTTATTGTGAGCACCCGATTACGTGAGCCGATGGTGTCCGAAAATAACTTCAGCTTTTGGCTTACCAATAAAAACGTCAAATATTAAAATTTGTGCTGATAAGGGAACTGGTTTTTTTTCGGTGCAAAATTTTAAAATCCTATCGCACACAGACACAGTGTGCAAATATTAATTGAGTCTCGAAACATTTATACTTATTCTCTGTGAATTACGGAGGACTATTTTTAGATACCGCTGGATATTATCAATACAACGAGAGTCCATTAATACGACTCTTTTTTATTAAAAAAATAACAGTTGGGTGAGTTCAGTCAAGCAATGGGTTTCTGACCGCATATAGATAAGGGAATACAATCTTGGGTCACTCATCCATAGCGATAGAGGATGTGCAGCAGATGTAACACATATAATTAGTGTGGGATGGATGAAGTTTAGATCAATGACGGGAGTTCTATGTGATCCGAAAATGCCAGTAAAGTTAAAAGGAAAAGTATACCAAACGATTGTCAGACCCGCACTTCTCTATGGCTCCGAATGCTGGATGGTGTATAACTCTTACTCTGGGCAACTAGAAACTGCTGAAATGCGCATGCTAAAATGGTCAGCTGGTGTGTGCTTATGAGATGTATGTAACACCTAGCTCACGCATTCGTGGAAGCCTAGGTGTTACAGACATCAACAGTAAGATGGAGTAGAGGCGGATGAATTGAGATAGTGTGGGCACGTTGGACGCAGAGCACCCGATCACATTGTGAACCAGGCAATCTCCATGGATCTTCCTCGAATAACAACCAGAGGAAGACCAAAGAATTCATGGGTGGTGCAAAAAGATAACCTAATGCAGATGCACGGCCTGGGGGACGTAGTCCGGGACAGAAGAGCATACAACCTGAGGACGAGGAGAGCTGACCCCAACAGTCTTCGCAGACAGTGAGTTGGGATGGAGCCAGGGAGAAGATAGATAAGGGAATACAGTCAAATGATATAAAACATTGTTTTATTGTATTCGTATAATGAAAAGTTTTCTTTAATTTATTTTAGATAATGTACAATATTTTTGGATTTACATTTCATTCAACGACCTGTGTGGCCAAGTTGGTAAAACACCTAATTCCGACTGGATCCCAGTTTAAAAAAAAAACGATTTCAGTCTGGTTTTCATTAAACACCTCATAAACATCGATCTGGACGGTTGGGTGGGAATGCCACGTGGCAATAACCCCACAAGGTTGTCCTGTAGGCAGAGAAAGCGTAATATACTTCGCTCGGGTGCTGTTATAGCTGCCAGACAAGATTTGTTTAATATTAGTGGGTTTGAGTCCCGAGTTGCAGCGCTTTAGAAGACAGTTTGCTCTCTAAATGGCGCTATATAAAACTGTCCTTTGAATTTGAGAAGCTAATATTTTTTTCTATACTCTTCCAACACATTTTTTTGTAAGTTATAGTATTCCAAAGAGGTTTCTTACCTATTAAAAAATACCAAAAAAACACTGAATAAAGAAGAAATTGTTCTCACAATGTTGATAAAAACCCCGTACTTTCTAGTTCTTGTAACGTTGTCTTGTGAAAAATAGTTCTAGCAGGCTTCGAGAGGTAATCTTCTCACAAAGGACCACTGCATACCTAATGGAAGGCATACAGAATGGGAAAAATGTTTGTTGAAACGTTTGAAATAACAATAAAAAAATTTCCTGCCAAATGATAGTGTACAAAAAATATGAAATTACGAGTAATTGACAATTGATTAATAACCACTGTGTCATTGACAATTAAAAAAAAAATGTTTATGATAGAAAAGAAACGATAATTAACATATGCAAGCGCATATACATCATTACCATTACACCATGTCTATGTTAGGGTAGGTAGAGAGAACGAATTTCTACTTTATTCTATCATAGCACAGATCTTTCAATTCTGTCACAGTTATATACCTTCTCAGGCATATTATCCTATTATTAAGGCTTTGCATTTTTCTTACCTTAATTATTTGATTTATTTGTTCATGCCATTTTTTTTAGATCTTCCCTCACCGTGTCAAACCTTTCAGCATTTGTTTTTTCTTTATGGCTGATCCGCCTTAATATATTCTCTATTAATGTTTTTATTCAATAAATAAAAAAAATAAATCATTGTTTTTCTGAACAATTAAAAATAAGTAAAAATACTACACTTTAATATAAACCGCATTTATCTTAGTTTTTCCTGAACTCAACTGAAGTTTATCATAACACGTGTTGGCAATACTCACCCAAACTTGAAGAGGATTGTTTTCAGACTGGACATTTTTTTCGAGTACCATAATGTCCCAATTAACTTGTTTTAAGTGCGAAGAGATCATTAAGCAAGATATGGTGCTTAGATGTACTACTTGCGAAAATATTTTTCATTATTCATGTCAGAACTATACGATAACAACATTCGAAAGACTCGTCAAAACTCAATAGTCAACATGGCAATGTTGCCAGTGCAAGAGTAATGAGTACTGTCAGCCCAAAAAAAAAACAAAATAGTAAATAAAAAATCTGAGCAAGACCCCGTAGTGATGGGAAATGAATATTTGTCAATTGAACTGAACAAATTCAAGGACTCGATTGTTGATCTGATTAACAAGAAATTCAATATCTTATATTTGGGCATCAAACGGCAAAATGAGGAAGTCATGAAATCGGTTGCCTTCCTTTCATCAAAATATGATGAAATTTGTTATAAGGTTGCCTTGTGTGAGAAAAATACTTCAGATATGGAATCGCTTCAAATGAAAAATTGGAAATGAGTGTTGAGTTTCTGGAGGCAAAGATTGACCTGCTTGAGTCGAAGAGTCTTACAAGGAATATCGAAATAAGGGGATGCCCTGAATCTCCCGAAGAGAACATTGACGAAATATGGAGCAAGGTGACCAGTAAAATAAATTTTAGCTGCCTTACAGAATACGTAACGGAGATATCGAGAGCTTCCGTCAAATCCTCCCAGAAGAATCCTCGGCCTATAATTGTGACTTTCATGGACGAAGCATACAGGAACACCATGCTGAATGTAGTTAAGACTTACAAGACTGCCAATAAGAATGGATCTGATAAACTTAATACAAAATATCTGGGTTTGTCGGTGGTCAAGAATTGGATATACATTTCGGAGCTTTCAACAAGACGATATAAGCGTATGCTGAGTCTGACCAAGAAATTTTGTGAAAGTAAGAGATATAAATATGCCTGGATAAAATAGGGTCATGTGTGTGCTAGAAGGGAGGATGGTTCTATAATAATCTACATAAGCAAAGAGTCAGACCTGTTTAAATTCTGACAAATGGATCCGATCTCTTTCATGGCGCACGACAAAATGATTGAATCCGGACTTGTTTTTGTTGAGGTATGGCTCTGTTTTTTCATGGATGTTTTTTCCTTCTCCAAGGCTGTAAGCTTTTCTCTCCACGTACAATTTCATACAATTAGCATCCCTCGGACTTCTGATCAATTGTCTTTCTTGATGGTGACATTTCCTGTAAGTTGTTTGAAAATTTCTACCTCTGTATATCTGCATCAGTTCCTTTATTGTACAATAGTTACAGTCATTCATTTGCATACACACTTAAAATTTGTAAACTTAAAAATTCAATCTTTTATCTTTCAATAATTTTCGTAATCACCAAACTAAGCCGCTTGCCTAAGGTTAAGGATGCTGGAAGATAATGAAAATACTGATTAGATATCAGCGTAATCATACGAGTTATGTATCATCCTTTAGATCACTTATGAGCAGGGCTGTGGAGTCGCTAAAAAAAAAACACGACTCCGACTCCGATTCCTATATTTACCAACAATACGACTCCGACTCCACAACTCCGACTCCACGACTCCGACTCCACAACTCCGACTCTACAACTCCGACTCAAAAAAGCTCAATTTTATCAGGTGTTTCCTACCTTTGCATATAGCCATTTTTTTCATGTTATAGGGATACAAATAAAACAAGATCAAACTTTAATAATTATTTATTAGAATTTATTCTTAAAAACAACATTGCTTCTATTAAATCTGTATTCGTAGATGCTTTCAAATCAGAATTGAGAATTTTAAGAGCGAAAAATAACCGCTCTACGGATACTTGGGTTGGGGGTAATGCTGTAACGATCAATGCTGAATCTTTTGCGATTTCTAGATACTGCTGTATTGCCATTTCAACATTTAACTTATAAGTTCGGTCAATTTTTTCCATTATTTTCAATGCATCATAAAATTCAATTTTAAATTTTGAAATAGAGTCTCCTTCATCTATATTGGGACTGTGATTCAAACGAGGACGTTTTAGTTTATATTGTTCATTGAGATATTTTTCAAAATCGTCTTCAGATTCAGCGGTGTCGGATGAAGATGATGATACTTGGTGTACGCTGCCTGCTGTCGTCTTTTTTTCTAGTCGAAGGCCTTTCATACGAACGGTTAATTCAAACAGAGCGTTTTTAGCTCTATTTATTTGTTCTTCCGTCAATATAGATCGAACCATGGGGTTAACATAGATCCCAGCTAACAGAATTTTCTTTCGACGTGAGAAAGAAGGAGACAAACACATTTTCGTAGACTTTATGCATTAAATGGATCTCGGTGATTCACCATATCGGCGCGACTTGTGCCTGCAAGTTTAATATTCGTGCACAATACACATTCATTATAATAATTAAAAAAAATGTATTTTAAATTTTAACGAAAAATTAGTCGGAGTCGCTCGTTTTTTACGACTCCTACTCCGACTCCGACTCCGGCCCAAACACCGCGACTCCGCGACTCCGACTCCAACTCCGACTCCGACTCCACAGCCCTGCTTATGAGTGATTATCGGCAACTGAAAATTATTCATCTGAACATACGCAGCTACGATATAAACTTCGATGATTTTTTTGTTCTTCTATCAGATCTAAATGCTGATTTTGACTTGATTATTCTAACGGAGTGTTGTATCAAGGACAAGTTTTGCCAAAACACTTACACGGTTATAACATACATAAATCTACACAAAATATAACTCAGAATGAGGGAGTTGTGGTATATGCAAAACAAGACCTTGAGATTACTGCCACTGAAATAAGCGTCACTGCTGCTAATGTGTTGAGGATCCAACTGAATATGCAGACTATAATTGCTGTTTATCGTCCTCCACATATGCATGATATTGAGTCGTTTTTGGTGGCTCTCGATCAATTGATTAGGCAGAGTTCTCGGGAGGTCATGCTTGTGGGGGATGTGAACATTGATATATTGATGGAAGATCAAAGAAATACTTTGAATTATCTAGAGCTAATGACTTTTCATGAATTTTTAGGAGCTAGTCCTTAAGGGAAGAGATGATGATGATTTGTTGATAAATAAAACACGTTTTGGATCGCAATGCGGAAAGAGCGCAATTTTATTAGTAACGTAGGTATTTATATCATTTTAGAATGTGCGCGGGAATGCGCTAGAGATATGCCTACGTCTCGTTTCTGCGAATGCAAAAACGATTAATGTTGTATGTAGGTATCATTCAAATACGGAACTGGCGAGACACGCGTGGTGAGTTCTCGCTCTAGTATGGAATGCGGTCCGCTCCCGGCTACGGGTTGAATGGCCGGCACGTGGACTTTGTAATTGTTTGTTTTGCATTGCTAAGGAATGCAAAGGTCACTTCATCGGTCATTGACCGTGTGTATGGACGCCCACAGTGTTCCGAGTGTGCGACCGCCACAAATTGATTCCTTTGATCACGACTCCCACACGCGTGACTTTAGGCTCGGGTTCCTGCATTCATCACGCAATGGTGAGAACTCGGCAGAAGGCTAGAGTAGTAGTGTATGATATAACAATTACTGAACATTACGCAATTATATTGGGGTTTTCAGAGGGGGCAAGTAGACAAATAAGGATGGGCATGAAGAGTTAAAGAATTACGAACATACCAGAGCTCTTGCACTCCCTTGATTCGGAGAATTGGCAAGATACTCTCAAGTCTCATAATGTAAATGAAGCTCTGGAGAGCTTTATTAATGCTTTTAACTCCCATAACAACTCAACCACACAGACAATACACATTAGAAGCAGAAGGTACACAAAACTTAAACCTTGGATCATTGATGGATTGATTTATTGTATACGCAGAAAAGATCGTCTGCACCGGGATCTCAAGACATGCAGTGATCCACACTCAATAACATTCTACAGGCAATACAGAAATACATGCAAGAGACTCATCCAAAAAGCAAAAGAAAATTACTATAGAGCAAAAATTTAAGCCACAAACAATAATCAAAAGATAATTTTGAGTTATATCAGGGACATCACCGGCCAAAGTCAAATCAACACGAAAACTCTGAAAAACATTTTTAACACAACTAGTTGAAAACTGTTGTGAAAATCTTCGAATATACCTTTTTTAAGATTCGAGAAATAAAAACAATGTTTCGGTTTTTCCAGTGTATTCTAATTTAACATAATGTGTTCCCCGTGTCACTATTAATCTATATTTGGGGGCCGGAAGGCAGAGCTTGAGTCTGATAAGACGGCAGGCTTCTGATAGAACGATTATGGTAGCCCGGGGGAGGAATACGAGTGGAGGCTTTTGTTAAGGGGTATAGCGGATAGTTCCTGTTTTATAAAATACGATCAATAAAGCGATGATAAAGTTTTTTTCACGGAGGCTGAAAAAACTTATCGATAAGTGGAATGGGTAAGCCTGTTGTTTACCACATAGTTTTTCGAGCCTCTTGATTCAGTTTTTGAATAAAATGTGATCCACATAAGTTATTATTTTATATAAAGAATAAATATATACTATCACACCGTATTCCTGTCAGGGTAGGTAAAGAGGATAGAGCGCGAGACTTTCCTACCGTTTTATCAATGTTTTGCCTTTTCAACACCCACACATCTACGATTTCTCTTATTTCTAACATTTTCTTCTTTCGTAATATTAAACACTTAAATCATCCATTTATTCCTCTGTCTGTTCAATCACACCTTCCACTCACATTTGCATTGTATATTTGTAACGTTAATCTTTCTTCATACATTCTACCCACATTTCATCTTAAATTGCTCATCTTCTTGATCAACATAACAGTCTTTAGTCCACACTCTTCCGTAATTACGTCATTACGTATTCTGTGATACATTGTCACACCATGTATTCTAAGTGCACGCATTTCTACACCATTTATTCGATTCTTTTCAGTATTGTTTTATGTTCATGTTACCCTTCCTTAAAAATATCTTATGCATTAAATTATGCTATTTCGTAATAACTGCAACCCTTTTTTTTCAATAAATATAAATTATTTTATTTATATTATATAATGTTTAAATAAGGTAGCTTATCAGTGCCTGAGCAACAATTAATTCTAATAAAAATAGTCTCCAAACAAATCTAGTCCGTAGAGCGCTGATTGAATTGAATCATCTCGTGCGACTTTTAATAAATTGAGAAGCGTATTCTGCGATGATAATCTAACTTGAAACTTGAAATATAACTTGAAACTATAACTTGAAACTTCGACGACGGTTAGTCAAATGCTATGTTTGGTCAGTGCTATTCAATGGAATGGAATCATGGACCCTTAAAGTTGGACGTGTGATAGAAACATTCAAAATATGGATGCACCGGAGAATGCTACGGATACCCTGTACGGATATGGTCAGCAACACAAGAGTTTTTCAAAGAGCCAAAGTTGATAGAGAGTTGCTAACTAATATTAAAATCCGAAAGATGTCCTATTTGGGTCATGTACTTAGAAGAGCAATGTACAAATTACTGCACCTGATCATCCAAGGCAAAATTGAGAGTCGAAGAGGTGTTGACAGGAGGCAAATCTCCTATACGTAATTGAACTGGTATAAAGAGCGTTGGGGATATTTTTCGGGCTGTCGGGGACAAAGATGCCTACTCTCAGGTGATATTCAACTAGGAAGAAGAAGAGTGCTGATAATTAAACCGGGATACCTGGTCATAAAGCACATCTCTTAACTACTGGGCTATAGTACTGACAAAAACATAGTACCACAGTTCTGTAACAATTGGAAATTTTATAGATGACCGGAAACAAGTGATTGGAGAAATATTGTAAAGGCCTCACCATGAAGATCACACCTCTCAGCCGTGAAGATAATGCCTAGAGAAAGAGAGAGATCCTGAAATTGTTATTTTTTTTAAATACGAGTATCGCCCCAGGGTGCCGAGACGCCCACTTTGAAAACTTCTGTTCTAGTATGGATAAAAGCTTCTGTTCTGGTATGGGTGCCGGAGACGCGCACTTTGAAAGCTTCTGTTCTAGTATGGATAGAAAAAATCAATGTTCACTTGATCCCGCAGAAAACCCATAATCGTTAAAGAAATAGAATTTTCATTCATGGTGTTTTGATAAGTATTTATTGGTGCTTATGGTGTTTTTACTTTACGAATGATATATTTAATGCCGATCACGTATGAATTAGTTTTGGGATTTGAAGATGGTTTGCACTTATTAAGAGTTATTATTTTTAAATTTATTTTTTTATATTATATTTTTACAACCTCCGTGACCTAGTTGGTAATACGCATGACTGCTACCCGGAGCTTTCAGGTTCGATTCCAGAAGACACCTGAATAAAAAGGGTGTCAATCTAGAAGAAGAGTTTAAACTATCGAGTCAGAAAAAAATCTTGTTTTCATTTCTAAGGCAACCTCGTTGTGTTAACCACTGAGATGCTTATCTGGCACCCAATAGTTTCGGCTTTGATGTCCGATGGTACCCAAAAAATTAATATAAAAAGTCCCAGTCTGGTAAAAACGTTAATCTGATAACAATACTCGCCGTATCAATCACTCAAGTGCTAGACGTGTGCTAGTTTTGTTGCCTCTTCACATGCGAAATATTACTGCAAAAACGAGTGATAACGAACCACTAAGTTTTCATTTACTCTAGGGGTTCAAAGCTCGAAGACTGAACCGAAAAACGCGTTGTTTTCAGACCACGCTTTTTAATATATCTGAATTACGAGTACCAATTCGATATCTGGAAGTATACCATACACTGCGAAAAAATAAATAATTAAATATTCCAAAATAAATCGATGACTTATATATTTTTGTTTATTTTTCATAATAAAACAAGCATGAAAACTTGCAAGTAATATAACCATCAAGAATCACTTTCTGAAACCAGCAATTGATAAATTAATAACGCACCCTAATCTTTTCAGGTCCAATCAAGGATTTGATTACTCTGTGTATTGTTAATGATGTAGAGAAAATCCAGGTGGAAGAGAGTGCCACTGGAACAAGGAATGATAAATTCAATAAGAAGAATGAATGATAAACCTACTACCTGACAGCACAATACATTTCCGCATTGAAATGTATCCGATAAAATAAACATGGGAGCCATTTGCTGGCTACGATCTTTCAGGATTCCTGAAAGGGAACATTATCCTTTTCAGCGATGGACAAAGCGGATATTTCATTTTCAGACGTATATTTTAAATCCTTTGTTTCAAAATAAAGTAGATATTTTTTAAAAACTAACTATAAAGAATTTGAACTATTGCGATTCCTTAAAATGGAATCTTTAAAAAAAAATGGAAATTGAACCGATTTCCCCTGGATTGGAAGACAGCCGTTTTAGCATCTAAGTAACGAAGGTTGCCGTCGATTACGTTCCAATTCAGGCCGATAGAATGACTTCTAAAACTCATTCTGAATTTTAATTGTATTTTTTTTAATATGTTATTGCAGAAAAAAATAAATGTTATCGTATTGTACCCGGCGGTGAGTAATACACATCGGGTTTAAGAAAGATACTGTCGGCCATAATCGGCTAACTTCGGTTTTGTTGAGCGTCGTCTCTGTCACACAAAGTGGACGCAACCACACCCTAGAACGCTTCACAAATCGCGACGGAACACCTATATGAATAACAGGGACGACGCTCTACAACGCCGAAGTTAGCCGATTATGGCCGACAGTCTCTTTCTTAAGTCCGATGTGTATTATTTACCGCCGGGTACTGTATGTACATTCTTTTGTATTTTTCATCCTTGTTACTTTTCTCTCAGTTAAAACATCTGACATATCTTCCGGATCTCAAAAGGTTGATAAGATGGGACAAACACAAATGGGCCATATAATTGAAAAATGCATACATCAAATTTTCCATTGATATAAATCAAATAATTTTTATATTTCAATATGAAACTGAAAAGTAATAATGAATTTATATATTTCGCATTTCAAACAAGTGGCGGGGCGAATATTTTATTCATTGAAACCGACGAGTTCGCATTTCAATGCATTTAATGTTCGAAAAAAATTCGGCAGAATTTCCAATATGATAAAATTTTAATCTCTCTTTTTGAGGGTATGGAATAAAGTATTTTATGAACTGTGACATCACCCATTGGGTACTTGTCAAATATATATGAAAATAGTGGAATCAAATATTACATGTACTGTGTTATTGTAAAAAAATTTCTTCCTGTTTGTTATACTTTTTATAAGGTAGTCGTGATCATTGGACATCATGCCAAATTCACATACTATCTCTATTGTAAAATATCATTAACTTTCCAGTCACTCCCTTTTATCTAGCCGAAAATTTTCAGCGTATTTCTGATCATATATTTCAGACAGAGATTGTTTATTCGCCTTCCCAGTTCACCGCTCTTCTTTTTTTTTTTACGTTATCCAGTTACAAACAAATGTTAGACTCGCCCCTTCCTTCGCATGATTTAAGAAGCGTCTGAAAAACTCTTAATTTCTAGTCAGTAAGTAATACAACATGTTTCATTCCTGATTTTTCTTTCCTTTCCCCCATTGTTTCCTTTTCCTTTGATTGGCGATACCTCAATTTTTCTTTAATATTTTTATGTCTATGAATATGTAACTTGCTTTAATTAAGTTTTCTGGTTGGTTTGAAGAGATTACCGCCTAGCAACAAACCATTATTTACAACTTAGTGTTAAATAAATATATAATGATGCGAACGAGTTGCTCACACAGGAAAAATAATATGCTTCCATTTTTCATGACCAGTAGCATTTATACTACTTGGAGAAAATAGTTAATTATATGCTTTACCACGTCGTTATTGGGATCCTTTTACAACATTGTTCCTTGGTTTATGGAGATTGTCACATGACAATACACGCACAAGGCTGTAAAACATACAAGGGTTGATAAAAAAATATCAAGAATTCTTGAACTTTGAGGGTTGTTTCTTTTTGATTGAGCCCATATTTTATACATTTAATAATTTTCAATTTTTAGCTATATTGGATGGGCAGTTTGTGTTTGACAAGTGAGTATTCACAACGCATTTTGGCAGGTTTGTGTTTTTTTTTCATTGTAAAAATGACTGGATAAATATTTTTTGAAGTTTAACCTGACAACGCGTTAAAAATCAAATTCCAAGAATCCTGTGCGCGGTACAATTTCGGCGTTTCATAATTTCTAAGTTTAAACGCGTATTTTGTTTAGAACCACTGATATTTGATTACACCACCAAGTAAACATGACATTCAAGTAATTTTCTGATAATAAATAATAGTCATTACTCTTAAGGAGACTCATTAAATAAAGGAGATAAACTAAACATTACGTAAAATACACAAAGGAATGCTACAGATAGATCACAGGCGTTTGTGCTTCCCGCGAGGAACACGTTAATGCTGTTTGCGTGAGGCAATTCGAAAAAAAAGCGATCAGAATTGTAGGTAAACAACTCTTGAATTTTGTATCACGATAGTGCACCAGCTCACACTTCACTAAAAATTTGTGAATTTTTGGTCAAAACCAACACAGTTGTGATGCCTCAGCCACCATATTCATCAGATATGACCCTCTGCGACTTTTTCCTGTTCCTGAAGAAAAGAAAACGTGAGCACTGATAAAGGCAACATCGCTGGGTGAGCTTAAGGATATACCAAAAAGTGCATTCTACTTGCGATTTATAAAGAACGTTGGCAAAAGTGTATTTTATCCTTCAGGAACTACTTTGTAGGGGACAACAATGAGTTACGTACATCTCTAGTGGCTCGTTACCTGCTTGATTACTGGGGCTTAAAACATTTTTGTCTTAACATGTTTGTATCCTTAATTCAGATATTAAAGGATAACCATTCAATCTTAAATTGAGATAAAACATGTTCTAATGCAAATCCACTGTATTCGTCCAAATCTAATTTTAATTTTTTATTTTTAATGCAATCGACCGTATCAATCTATAATTTGAGCAATAGTCAATCTTTGAAGTCGGAGACGCATTTTCTTTAAGGGTGATTCTGCAATAGACTATCGCACAAATAGGTCACATACAAAACATATGTAGCGATCTATCAGTTAAATTACACCAATCAGTTAAATGGGCCCTCCACAGAGGGTTAACTTCCCCTATCCTGGTTTTGGCGAGTGGACAGGGTCGGTGCCAGGGATTAAGGTACTCATTAGCTCTATCTTCGCAATGTTTATCTTACAAAGTATTTTTAATTTGTCTTCATATATCAAGTGCTTTGAACTGTACTTTTTAAGAAACGTTTTTAAATTTTTAGATCCAAACACACTTCTGAAAGAATACTGCCCGAATGTGTGAACTTTGTCTTATGTTTTGAATGTTTTTACATTACCCAAATTCGATGTCGAAAAATAAATTTAAATGATTTTCTCTGTATCTTCACCACGTAAACAACACCTTTTTTATGGGGGTGCTTTATCAGTTATGGGTACTCGTATATTTCCAAAAGATAACATCCAGTTTTTCGACGTCTGTTTTAATAATAATATGTAAGCTCTTCTTCGATAGACAAATTGGTTATACGATTTCTTCAGGTTCTATAGTTTTAGCGAGTTAAAATTTATACTACGATATCTTCAGTGAAATCAAAACTCGTATTAATTCGTTTGATGTGTCGCGTCTGGATTGTTGTCTCTATTTATTCTGGTTTGCCTGATGCACAAAGTCAGTTTCTAATGCAGCTGCTAGATTGATATAATTATGGTCGATAAAATTGCCATATTGGGTCAATTCTAGAAAGTCTACACTGACTTAAGTGATGCGAATGGATTTATTTAAAACTTTATCTCTTTGTATTCAAGTTCATTAATGGGATGTTTCCAGTATATCGTTCAAATCTGTGTTTGAGGTATGTCCAGTGTCAGAGATATACTATAGATGGTGTGTGCAGCTTAAGGAAGTACTTAAAGACGATTCATTTTAAGAGGTTTTATACAAATTTATGAGTGGGTTCGATTCCTGAGTTAGAGCACCCTTGAAGAGAGTTTACTCTCTAAACAGCGCTATATAAATTGTCCTTTTATTACTACTGACGTTTATCATACATGTTTTTGCCATTCAGTTCTATCATTTGTAAAAAAATAAGAATTAAACAGCGAAAGCGTTGTTATCATTTATAACTCGCTCCTGCTAATTTGTAACACTTAGTATCCGCACAATAATGAACAAAGAAAAACCTGAAAGTAAAATCAATCCGATGTTTACCTACCAGTAATTGAACCTGTAGTAATTAGTAATTCAAACACTAAACCAGAGGAACAGCTGGACAAATTGCAAGAAGGCATTGAACTGGTTGAATGTTTGAAATAGACGCCAAATTCACATAATGTCTCTATTGTATACTATCCTTAACTGTCCCGCCACCCCCTCTTATCTCGCCGAAAATTTTCAGTGTTTTTCCAATCATGGATTAGCGCAACGCTCAAACAGAGATTGTCTATTGGCCTTTCCAGTTCACCGCTCCTCTTTTTTACGTAGTCATTAACTGTCCATGCAGTGAGACTCTGGAATCAGTTACAAACCAATATAAGACTCGCTCCGTCATTGGCACGCTTTAAGAAGCGACTGAAAAAACTTTTCAGCGTCTTTCCAATCATGGATTAGCGCAACGTTCAAACAGAGATTGTCTATTGACCTTTCCAGTTCACCGTTCCTCTTTCTTTACGTCGTCCTGTACTGTCCATGCAGTGAGACTCTGGAATCAGTTACAAACCAATATAAGACTCGCTCCGTCCTTGGCACGCTTTAAGAAGCGACTGAAAAAACTTTTCAGCGTCTTTCCAATCATGGATTAGCGCAACGTTCAAACAGAGATTGTCTATTGACCTTTCCAGTTCACCGTTCCTCTTTCTTTACGTCGTCCTGTACTGTCCATGCAGTGAGACTCTGGAATCAGTTACAAACCAATATAAGACTCGCTCCGTCCTTGGCACGCTTTAAGAAGCGACTGAAAAAACTTTTCAGCGTCTTTCCAATCATGGATTAGCGCTACGTTCAAACAGAGATTGTCTATTGACCTTTCCAGTTCACCGCTCCCCTTTTTTACGTCGTCCTTTACTGTCCATGCAACGATACTCTGGAATCAGTTACAAACCAATGTAAGACTCGCTCCGTCCTTGGCACGCTTTAAGAAGCGACTCAAAAAACTTTTCAGCGTCTTTCCAATCATGGATTAGCGCAACGTTCAAACAGAGATTGTCTATTGACTTTTCCAGTTCACCGCTCCTCTTTTTTACGTCGTCCTTTACTGTCCATGCAGCAATACTCTGGAATCAGTTACCAACCAATGTAAGACTCGCTCCGTCCTTGGCACGCTTTAAGAAGCGACTGAAAAAACTTTTCAGCGTCTTTCCAATCATGGATTAGCGCAACGCTCAAACAGAGATTGTCTATTGACCTTTCCAGTTCACCGTTCCTCTTTCTTTACGTCGTCCTGTACTGTCCATGCAGTGAGACTCTGGAATCAGTTACAAACCAATATAAGACTCGCTCCGTCCTTGGCACGCTTTAAGAAGCGACTGAAAAAACTTTTCAGCGTCTTTCCAATCATGGATTAGCGCAACGTTCAAACAGAGATTGTCTATTGACCTTTCCAGTTCACCGCTCCTCTTTTTTACGTCGTCCTTTACTGTCCCTGCAGTGAGACTCTGGAATCAGTTACAAACCAATATAAGACTCGCTCCGTCCTTGGCACGCTTTAAGAAGCGACTGAAAAAACTTTTCAGCGTCTTTCCAATCATGGATTAGCGCTACGTTCAAACAGAGATTGTCTATTGACCTTTCCAGTTCACCGCTCCCCTTTTTTACGTCGTCCTTTACTGTCCATGCAACGATACTCTGGAATCAGTTACAAACCAATGTAAGACTCGCTCCGTCCTTGGCACGCTTTAAGAAGCGACTCAAAAAACTTTTCAGCGTCTTTCCAATCATGGATTAGCGCAACGTTCAAACAGAGATTGTCTATTGACTTTTCCAGTTCACCGCTCCTCTTTTTTACGTCGTCCTTTACTGTCCATGCAGCAATACTCTGGAATCAGTTACCAACCAATGTAAGACTCGCTCCGTCCTTGGCACGCTTTAAGAAGCGACTGAAAAAACTTTTCAGCGTCTTTCCAATCATGGATTAGCGCAACGCTCAAACAGAGATTGTCTATTGACCTTTCCAGTTCACCGTTCCTCTTTCTTTACGTCGTCCTGTACTGTCCATGCAGTGAGACTCTGGAATCAGTTACAAACCAATATAAGACTCGCTCCGTCCTTGGCACGCTTTAAGAAGCGACTGAAAAAACTTTTCAGCGTCTTTCCAATCATGGATTAGCGCAACGTTCAAACAGAGATTGTCTATTGACCTTTCCAGTTCACCACTCCTCTTTTTTACGTCGTCCTTTACTGTCCATGCAGCGATACTCTGGAATCAGTTACAAACCAATGTAAGACTCGCTCCGTCCTTGGCACGCTTTAAGAAGCGACTGAAAAAACTTTTCAGCGTCTTTCCAATCATGGATTAGCGCAACGCTCAAACAGAGATTGTCTATTGGCCTTTCCAGTTCACCGCTCCTCTTTTTTACGTCGTCCTGTACTGTCCATGCAGTGAGACTCTGGAATCAGTTACAAACGAATATAAGACTCGCTCCGTCCTTGGCACGCTTTAAGAAGCGACTGAAAAAACTTGTCAGCGTCTTTCCAATCATGGATTAGCGCAACGTTCAAACAGAGATTGTCTATTGACCTTTCCAGTTCACCGCTCCTCTTTTTTACGTCGTCCTTTACTGTCCATGCAGCAATACTCTGGAATCAGTTACAAACCAATGTAAGACTCGCTCCGTCCTTGGCACGCTTTAAGAAGCGACTGAAAAAACTTTTCAGCGTCTTTCCAATCATGGATTAGCGCAACGCTCAAACAGAGATTGTCTATTGGCCTTTCCAGTTCACCGCTCCTCTTTTTTACGTCGTCCTGTACTGTCCATGCAGTGAGACTCTGGAATCAGTTACAAACGAATATAAGACTCGCTCCGTCCTTGGCACGCTTTAAGAAGCGACTGAAAAAACTTGTCAGCGTCTTTCCAATCATGGATTAGCGCAACGTTCAAACAGAGATTGTCTATTGACCTTTCCAGTTCACCGCTCCTCTTTTTTACGTCGTCCTTTACTGTCCATGCAGCAATACTCTGGAATCAGTTACAAACCAATGTAAGACTCGCTCCGTCATTGGCACGCTTTAAGAAGCGACTGAAAAAACTTTTCAGCGTCTTTCCAATCACGGATTAGCGCAACGCTCAAACAGAGATTGTCTATTGGCCTTTCCATTTCCTTTTGTATAAAGTATTCCTTTCTTGTAGGTGTTTTTTTTTATAATCAAAGGTCTTTTTTGATTGCTCGAGTAGTCGCCCAAAACAGTTTATAATATACTGTAATTCTAAAGATTTACTTGGACAAAATGAAGAGAAAAGATAGCTTATCTTCTTTTTCATCTGATGTATCCAGCATCACTCACGCTCTTGAGAAAATATCTGTCTTCGCCAGTACGAAATAACTCCTCAAAATTCTGGAATCTATCCGTTCGCTAATGTTGTGAAACCACGCTTTCTGCCGATTCCGCGTCGACCCTTGATTTTGCCTATCATTGTTAATTTTAGGTATTTTTCTACTTATGTCCCAGGTAGATCGTGAATCATCGATCGTGAATTTATTAAATAAATAAATGATGAAAACATCGATCGTGAATTTATTAAATAAATAAATAATGTCGAGTTTTCTAGGAAATTTTACGAATTATTTGTAAAATAATTTGTACTTTCCTCCTCTAAGTACATGACCCAAATAGGACACCTTTTGGATTTTAATATTAGTCAGCAACTCTCTATCAACTTTGGCTCCTTGAAGAACCCTTGTGCTGCTTACCATATCCGTCCAGGGTATCCGTAACATATCAAATAACACAACAAAGCAAAATTCAACCAATCAATCCCAACAACAACAACCCTTTCACTTTACTCCTATAAGTAGTAAAAATTATGTGAAAATCCATACAATGCCCATATTGATAGCCCAATCTGAGCAGTCATGTTTTGCAAGAGATGTACAAATAATTAGTTACAACCACTTTACAATTGAACAAAACATTTTGCCTAGTGGGCCTACAAGGGACGTGTAACATTATAAGATAGGAGCTGAAAATCTTTATCAATATTGTGAAGTCAATCATCTCTCTTCTATCTGACAAGATTATAATCCTCATCACATTCAACAACAGATCATAGTCCAAATCAGTTATGGTAATTTGCAATTAAAGTTTACAAATTGCAAAAACCTCCGCTGCATACATTCAATTTTTCAACATGATTGTGAAGACTTAAGATTCTAGAAGGGATTTAACTATTATAAAATGGTGTGAACCTTTAAATGTGATATGTTTTCTTTTATGATTATCAGTGGCACATACATAAGTGGCACATACATATAATTATGTTTCACAACTTGTCAAGTTGGTGAGAGTTTATAACAGTGGTATTGAAGAACAAATCAATAAAAAGCATCGACTTATTTTTACTTGCTTATATATCCTAAGTTAGATACCATTTAAAGTTTATTGGCCTTTCCAGTTCACCACTCCTCTTTCTTTACATCGTCCTTTACTGCCCATGCAGTGAGACTCTGGAATCAGTTACAAACCAATATAAGACTCGCTCCATCCTTGGCATGCTTTAAGAAGCGACTGAAAAAACTCTTAATTTCTAGTCAGTAAAATAACGTGTTTCAGTCCTGATTTTTCTTTTCCTTTCCTCTCCACCATCCAGTCCAGTCCTTTCCTTTTGATTGATGACATCTCACTTTATATGAAAAACAATCTTCGAGTGATTCTCCGTCTTTGTGGGGTTCATGGGAATATGCTTACGTATGTGTTTATGGATTTCATGGGGATGGATAATCATTTGAATGATTTATGCGATCATGTAACTTGCTTTATTTACTTTTGTCTGGTTGGTTGGAAGAGATTTTCGTCTGGCAATAGTCCCGCCAGATTGTATTTGCAATAAAAGTGTTAAATAAATAAATAAAGAAAGGGTGTTATTGTAAAATCAATATTTAATTAAACATAAAATAGTATAACATGGTCTATCTTGATGTATATGAGCGAAACTTAAACTTCCCTTAAAAGGAATTAATATAATAACTAAGGCTGTGGAGACTTTAAACATAAGTGTGTTTCTATGTTTTTTCAAAATTTGGACCCATCTTTAATTTTTCCTCTGTACGCAGACATTTGATTTGACGTTATGTGCGTATGAATTCTATTTTTAACGTGTGTGTATTTATGTTTAAAAAAAATCTCTTACGTATTTATTGATTTTACAAGTGAACTAACTGTTTATTTATCATTTATTTTTATGGTTTTATAATTTAAGTGTACGGTGCGGGATGAAAAAATCTGACGTTCTCATAATGGTGGGAGATATCTTGGCTGGCAGAATGTTATGGGATAAGCTAAGGCCTTCTGATAGTTTTTTTCTTTAGTATATTTTCTTTTCCATTGCTTTAAAATATTTGTGTAATTTCTGAATATATAGTGTTCCAAAAAAATGAATACGTACTTTTACTTTAAGTTGTAGCATGACTTGGTAGTACTGCGATTTTGTGATGAGTTTAGGAATAAGGACAATTTTTATTTCAAGCAAATCCCATCTTGTCTCTCTACCACCACCATGATGTAAGGGCATATCTTGATGAAAATTAGCTTAACACATGGAAGAGACATACACATATATCTGTGGCGTTATGGTACAAGTTAATTTTACCTTAGTTTACAGGAGAAGAAATATTAACTTTGATAAGCTGTTAAAATCAGAATAAATAAGCATTTTTTAAAGTTTTTCCAAACAACATATCATTTGTTTGGATAATGACTGACACACCAAATTTTGCCATAACATGTAGAATAAAACTGCATACTTAGTTTTTTTTGGTACCTAGTGCCTATTTTACTTCAACAATTCAAATATTGAATATATAATCGTTCAAAATGTGTTAATAATTTTGGGGATACCATATTTATACAAACTATATTGATATCAATGGACCTTTTTTGATTTAAGTGATGAAAAGTAAAAATAATGTCGAAGTCGTGTAAATTGCATGATTTATTCATCCATCCACTTATTTTAATTGGCTATGCGGACAGGACATGTTGAATAGCGGGACCAGAAGACATCATTGTCTTCAGCCTCATTAAAAACTACTAGAGTGAGCACGTAACTCGTAAGTCGTCATCGTATGTGTTGACAATACTATCGCAAGTAGAGTAGTATCGTTAGGAGACAAACTTTTAAACCTGACTTTCACCCTTCTTTTTTTGGATATCATCAGTAATTGAACCCGAAATATGGAAGACCAACTTGTCTTCTGAGGTAGCCACAAATATTGCATTCTTGTATTTAATACATTTATTGCCTAGAATATAAATTGGCAGATTTAATACCTTGTGGTAATAACTGTCAACTTACCTCATAGCAGTGTTATAATAATAATAATAATAAGGACAATTTATACAGTGCCGTTTAGAGAGCAGACATCGAATCCCCAAACCCACTATTATCGAATAATTAAATTATTACAAAAAAATCAAGTTGAGTGTTAGAAAGCTTCAACAAAAAATTAAAACCTTCTTCAAGTAAACATTTAATTTAAACCAAAAAAACTTACCAATAGAAGACGAGGTTCAAAAAAACTTTTGTAGATCTTCCAATTTGTGATAGTAACATATTCGGCTTTAGGTGTAGTGGAAAGGAAACAGTCTATCAAAACTGATCCCTAGTCGTTTAAACCTGCATCATTAAATTTATCATCGTACGTTTTGTACTGAATTTCAATTTCGTTTGGTTAATTCCCGCGAGGCAATCTCTTCTAATTAACCAGAGACATGTTTAACCTTTCCTTCCCTGTGTTGGGTATCTTCTACACGTTGCTTCTAATAACCATCAATATCTCTATAAATATTATAAATACAAGGTTAAGATTTTAGGTATTCCTCCATAATATATTTACGCATTGATTTAAAAAATAATATTAATAATAATCAGAATTTATCGACTACATCGAGGTGTTTTGTAAAGATCGAAAACAAATTCGCATTTAAACGCTGTGAGGGCCTCGACCTTGTGTCTTGACGATAGGTGAATAGTATGCGGGAAGCGCGACACTATATTCGCATCTCACTCTTACATACTAGACTGAATTGCGAGGAGCTGAATTGTCTCAATATCGCAAGCATAAGCTTAAGCGCCGGGGTATGCGACTGACGTTCCACGCCACTAGTAGCTTCTAGACTTGCAAATAGGTTAGACGTACGCCCGTTCCGTGAGCGTTGCCAGATGGTTTTTTAATGTTTTCAGCAAATAAATCTCAATAATTATAATTTTTAACTTCAATTATAATTAATTAAGGGGATTATCTATGAATGTTCTTATTTTTCCGATTTAAAATCGCTAATTTTTTATTGCGTACTCACTACCCAACACCGGAGCACGCGTATTATTTTTATCACCGTAAGGGAAGGGTACAGAGGTCTTAAGTGAAAACCGTACTGTAACACTTTTTTTTAAATAGTGTAACAGCGGTAATCAAACCTTAAACTCCCCTATTTGAAGAAAATAATAAGTAGTCATGTTTCCAGCCTTAATCCAGCCCTTAAGTTAAGGTTGTGCCCACGGCGCGCGGCGTCCGTCAATATCCTTATGTTTTATGCAGCGTACGAATAGAAAACATCCCTTGTACCGCGCATCATTTATGCCGCACGAGCGTATGCATGGAATGGCGCCAGATTTCTCTGCTGGAAAACATTTATATGGCCGAGGAATATATATCACTATTATTTCTAGACAAAAAAAAAACAATATTATTTCATATTCGCATTCCGGCGAGTGAGGGAGTTTTTTTTATCTCGTAGTTGATATTTTGTGGGGAATATAAAATCATGTTTGTGGAAATTTAGTTAAACGGAGAAAATGTCGTGAAATAAATAATATTTCTTTTAAAATATTTTTACAGCCTCACACATGTTTAGCCCTTCCTGTCCTGTGATGTGTAACTAGTACACATTGCTTCTAAAAACTTTAATATCTCTATAAATATAATAAATACTGGGTTCAGATTTTAAGTATTCCTCCGTAATACATTTACGCATTGAATGAAAAAAATAATATTACTAATAATTAACACTTATCGTCCACATCAGAGATATTTTGTGAAAATCGCGAATAAATTCACTAATACAATCAAACGTGTGCCAGTGTGTGACGTAGGTATATTCATTCTAAAAAAACCGCTATGGGTGAAGAAGCGATGCTATTCACGTCTCACTCTACTTCGGTATATGGGAACGCAATAAATAGAATCTCAGTGCGTTCGCTTCTCTCGCTTAGTAGCCAGCGGGCTTTCGTTCGAGGTGGTCGTTTCGCCCGTTTTGTGAACAAGCAATTAAATCTCAATTACTATCACTTTCGACTTCAAATTTAATTAATTTAAGCGATTGACTATGCATATTCTTGTTTTTCCGATTTTAAATCGCTCATTCTTATATGTGTATTGTATACACAGCACCTGAATGGGTGGATTTTTTTAGCACAGGAAGGGAAAGGTTAAATAATATTTGCATTTAATAAAGAAGATCTAGACATTACACCAACAATACATCTTTTTAATGTAAATGAAAAGGGAAATAAATACTTAAGAGTGGTGTATATGAAATATAATGTACTTGTGAAAGTATTATATACTCGTAATATGTTGGAATGACTCAAATAAATATAATGTACTTGTGAAAGTATTATATACACGTAATATATTGGAATGACTCAAATAAATATAATGTACTTGTGAAAGTATTATATACACGTAATATATTGGAATGACTCAAATAAATATAATGTACTTGTGAAAGTATTATATACTCGTAATATGTTGGAATGACTCAAATAAATATAATGTACTTGTGAAAGTATTATATACACGTAATATATTGGAATGACTCAAATAAATATAATGTACTTGTGAAAGTATTATATACACGTAATATATTAGAATGACTCAAATAAATATAATGTACTTGTGAAAGTATTATATACACGTAATATATTGGAATGACTCAAAGAAACATGTAGACTGGAATACTGAAGTATAAGGGTTGTCTATCCTACAACATTTTTTTAGATTATGTACACCATATGATGATGTCTTTCAAATTGAGCGGTATTTTTAATTCTTGAATAAAACACAGATGACGTCGCGAACTTGACTGGGTCTTGTGACAGTTGAGAAGTGTAATGTATGACATTTATAAAAATTGAGTCGTATACAATACAACACGTTCAAATTGTTTAATTATTTAATGTTATGTATTGTAATCTCCAGAAACGTTGATGTTAATTGCCCACCAAGATCATGTGATCTGACACCGTTGAACTATTTTCTCTGGGGGTTACGTGAAAAACCAGATATATAAGAATGATTGCGAATCAATGTTTGAGCTGAAGGACAAAATTATTTTCGTTATTCGTGAATTAGAACCGCAATTATGGCCAAATACAATTTTGACAAAAGATTGGACATCTGTGAAGCTGCAAAAAGTGGACATTTGGCGGATATTGTATTTTTGTATTTAAATTTCATACATTATACTTTAATGACTAATAAAAAGTTTTTTAAATCAAAGCAAATTGTATGTTTTATTCAAGAATTTAAAAAATTGAATTAAAAAAAACCACTCAATTTGAAACGCGCTTTACTAGAATAAATTATAATATCAAATATATTGAAGTTAAAATTTTACGTGCTTGTATAAAATCAAACAAAAAAAAATGATTAAGAAATATACAAAGCCATTAACAAAAAAAGACAAAAAATGATTTCATCCATAGATATTCTATTAGTTTTTTATTTCATTTAGTATTTCATTACACAAAGGTACAATCGAAGACCTTACGACAATTTCTTTGAACTAGCCAGATAATTGTTACACACATCTGTGCTAATTACTGGTTGAGAGGTAACAACGTTTTTAAGTTACGTAACAGAAAAAAAGAATGAGTGTTTAGCTGATTGGTTCTTATTGGAAGATTTGATGAGGATGATTTGTTGATAAATAATAAAACACGTTAGATCGCAATGCGGAAAGAGAGTCCAATTTTATAAGTAACGTAGGTATTTACATCTTTTTAGAATGTGCGCGAGAATGCGCTCGCGATATGCCTACGTCTCGTTTCTGTGAATGCAAAACGATTAATTGTTGTATGTAGGTATCATTCAAATACGGAACTGGCGAGACAAGCGTGGTGCGTTCTCTCTCTAGTATGGAATGCGGTCCGCTCGGCTATGGGTTGAATGGCCGGCGTGTGAACTTCGGACTCGTCTATTTAGATTTATCGAGGAATGCGAAGGTCATTTCATCGGTTATTGACCGTATGTATGAATGCCCACAGTATTCGAGTGCATAAGAATATAACTAAAAGAAAAAAAATAGAAATAAAGAAATGTAAAGAAAAAAAAACATAAAACAAATGAAATCTCCAATGTCTTGGAGAGGAGGGGAAAGGAAAGTAAATTAAATTGAAGAATAAGGAAATATACGCTTTGTCATTGAAGGAATGTAATTATTTCAAAGTCACTTTTAGAAGTAAACTAGCTAGTGCCAGATTCTCTGTCCTCTTTGGCAACCCCGATAGAGAAACAGCATGATGGTATTGTATATACGTATTGTAATTTGTTTTATCAAACACTGTTTATACCACTTTTTGTAACGGTATAACTCTACCGGTTTCAAAGCTTTCGCCTCATCTTCAGGGGAGCACAAACACGGTCTTATTTGTGCTCCACTGATGATGTGATGAAAGCCTTGAAACAGGTAGGGTTATACCGTTACAAAAAGTGAAATAAACAGTGTTTAATAAAAACAAATAATAACATAAAGAAGACAAAGTATAATAATATAACGAAGCGATTTGATCCGGTCTTGTAACATCTTATGGCGATCTTGTATTGAATAAAGTCTTGTTTATGCTCCCTGATGATGAGGAGAAAGCCTTGAAACAGGTAGGGTTATACTGTTACAAAAAGTGAAATAAACAGTGTTTAATAAAAACAAATAATAACATAAAGAAAACCAAGTATAATAATATACCAAAGAGATTTGATCCGGTCTTGTAACATCTTATGGCGATCTTGTGTTGAAGACAATCTTGTTTATGCTCCCTGATGATGAGGTAAAAGCCTTGAAACCGGTATGATTATACCGTTACAAAAAGTTACAATATTTTTAAACCTCCACAATGTTAATATCTTAACCAGTGCTTTTTTTTAAATAAAAAAGGTGCCAGAGTTCACTTTTTGTCAACCTTTTTTTTTTTTGTATATCCTAAAAAAGGTGGTAGAGCGCCGCTCCACTGCGATCCACTGCAAAAAAAAGCATTGACAGTGCTTTTTTTTTTTAATGTGCCGGAGCTTACTTCTTGTCAAGCTTTTTGTATAACGTAAAAAAGGTGGTGGAGCGCCGTTCCACTGCGCTCCACCGCAAAAAGAAGCACTGTTCTTAATTATAAATAAAGTATGTTGTTTATAGTTAAGGCATTAACGTTGTGGAGGTTTAAAGACATTGTTATTTATTTTTAACAAACACTGTTTATTCCACTTTTTTGTGACGGTATAACCCTACCGGTTTCAAGGTGCACACCTCATCTTCAGGGGAGCGCAAACAAGACTTGTTTGCGCTCTCCTGAAGATGAGGTGAAAGCCTTGAAACCGGTAGGGTTATACCGTCACAAAAAAGTGAAATAAACAGTGTTTGTTAAAAATAAATTACAATAAATAAAGTATCTATATATGTGTTTAATATATTAGGCCCATTTAAAAAAATAGATTTTAATAATTAATTTTTACTTAATTTCTACGATTCAAATCCTCACATACAGACTTGGCAACTCCATTTAAACCTAGACACGTCCTTATACGAGTATATTCCCGTTTCCCCTTCGTTTCATTCATCCTTGATTTTCACTTTCGTCATTTGATTTTTTCTGCGACTCTCTCTCTCTCCATTTGATTTTATCTTTGACTTCCGTTTAGGTTTTTTCTCTTTCCTGCCACGGCCGACGTGGCGACACACGACACATCACCGAGTGGATCGCAATGACTCCGAGTTGATTGATGCGCCGAACAGGGTTGTTATACGTTAATATTCGAGTTCTTATTTATTCGTTTGTTTCTCTTCGTCCTGAAAGTGAATGAATCTTTTCCCCAGTTTCACCCCTTGTGTTTGATTTATCTTTTGTTATCTTTGAATCAAGTTAAAATGGGTGCGGGAAACAATTTAGAAAAAATATATATTATTTAAGTGATATAATATTTTTGTGTGTTCATTTACAAGATAACATATAATTTCTAATATTAATTTAAAAAATAGTATTAATCCATTAAAAAAATATTGAAGTGAAACTTCTATAGGCGCGGAAGGGCAAATTGGCCTGGACGGCACGAAAAGGGAAACGGTGTGTTACATTACTATTATTAAATATTTTATTTATTGATTAAGTATTATTAATTATTTTCGTATTAATAATTATTTATTATTAATAATAATTAATATTATTAAGCGTATTATATTATTATTAAAATCATTATTTATTATTAAAATTATTTATTGTTAAAATTAAAAGAAATATTTTTTTTTAATTAAGAGAGATTTTTTAAAATTAAATTCTTCGTAACAATTTTTTATTTAATTATGAGAGATTTTCTTGAATTAAATTCCACATAATCATTTCCTAATCCTAAAAAAAAAAATCGTTAACAAATGAAAAAAAACGCAACGCATAAAATTAACGTTTTCTAGGAGCTAAGAAGTTTCACTTCTACCGTGCGAGAGTCACGCATTGGTTTTTTTTTCCCGTTAACTTTTTCTCTCTAAAACCTTCCGAGATCTTCAAAATGTGATGAAATTTCGGTATGCGTTTATTATATGTTATGTGTATTGGAGTGGATACATTTTTTATGAATATTTTTTTTGTCAGATTGTTATTTTGCACAAATTACTAATTCGTATACATGCTGAAGGGTTCCATACGAAAGAGAAACATTTACTGGTCGATTAGAAGAGATTGCCCTTTACAATAAATCCGCCAAGTTGTACTGTTTATCTGTGCCGAGTACAATATAAGGCATAACACAAAGTTGGATATCAGGGTTTTTGACGTTGGTGCTACCGGAGATTACTATGTAAGTCAATTTGTGAGGAATATCCTGTTACATATATGATAAAACGCTTCAGTACTTGCAGTTTATCCGCGTCTTCTTTTTTCATTGAGTCCCTGATATCAAGCAACAGTTTGTCGTCATTTGGTTACGACTGCTGCTGTTAACTTCCAGTTGTGCAAAGCATTCATATTTTTAAACTTATACAGTGTATCCTCAGATATTTTGCACTGTCCACTGTGCTTTTTTCTGTCTTCTGTCAGCTCATCAAAGAGGCTATTTCTTAGGGGTCTGTATTCAGACACGCGAGCTACGTGTTCTGACCAACGCAGGCGAGCACACGAGACCAGATTCTTTCCGATTAATTATTTCCGAAGACTTGCGCTACGCTTTAGCAGACATTGATTGCATTGACTGCAATTTCACTGCCCTTATTTTTTAATGACGTCCTTTACTTGCCGTGCAGTAAGAGTCAAAAGTCAATTACCGACTAATGTTCGAATAGTTTCGTTACTAACATGTTTTATAAAGCGACCAAAAACTCTTAATTTCAAGTCAGCAACGTAATGTATTTCATTACCAATTTTCTTTTCATCTCTGCTATCCCTACCTTTTTTCTTTGATTGATGATATCTCACTTTTATTCTTATTATGTACACATATTTTGTTGTTTTATAGTTAAGGCATTAACGTTGTGGAGGTTTAAAGACATTGTAATTTATTTTTAACAAACACTGTTTATTCCACTTTTTTATGACGGTATAACCCTACCGGTTTCAAGGCTTTCACCTCATCTTCAGGGGAGTACAAGCAAGACTAAATGCTGTTCGAATTGGCACCGACATAGACACTTCAACGGTTGGAGGCGGGAGGGGTGAGGGGAAGGCTAGGTATAATTTCGGCCAGGAGCGGGGAGATTTTGGGGAAATAACTATTCAACAGATGCTCCGCTCGATATACTGACTTAGAAATTTCTAGGGCCTCTAATCTGTCCAAGCGACAACGGAAGTAAATTGGACAGATTAGAGGCCCTAGAAATTTCTAAGTCAGTATATCGAGCGGAGCATCTGTTGAATAGTTATTTCCCCAAAATCTCGCCGCTCCTGGCCGAAATTATACCTAGCCTTCCCCTCACCCCTCCCGCCTCCAACCGTTGAAGTGTCTATGTCGGTGCCAATTCGAACAGCATTTAGTCTTGCTTGTACTCCCCTGAAGATGAGGTGAAAGCCTTGAAACCGGTAGGGTTATACCGTCATAAAAAAGTGGAATAAACAGTGTTTGTTAAAAATAAATTACAACACATATTTTGTATGTAAATTATGCGATTATGTAACTTCATTTGTTTACTTTTCACTGGTTAGTTGCAAGAAATTTCTACCTGGTTAGAAGTCCGACAGACTGTTTGACAATGAGTGTAAAATAAATAAGCATATTTTTTATAAAAAATGAAATTGTAATAAAAAAAAAACGAATATGTAAAAACGTTCACCTGCCAGCCCTGTGTTTAAGAGATGTGACAGATGACAGCATCTCGCCAATTGTCGCGTACCAATTTTGTATCTTTATTTATTAAATTCTGCGCAATATCGCGTCAATATTTCGTCTAAATGCGACGCGATGAGGCAACAGACATTTATAATGTTCGCAATTTTAGACATCAGGTATTCCACGGCCGTGGGATGCGAATGAATTCCGCTAAATTGCGCCAATATTGTAATGAGCCTTCAGTTAGAATTACCCTCTCGAACCAGTCGACATCATCTGCGGAATTGCTTTGTTCCTCCACTTTACTTGGCTGTTCGAACTAAGATAATGTTCGAATATTTCTGCATTAGATAAAATTATTAAGATAAAACTAGAAATGAAAATATTAATTTGTTTATTTAATTAGATATTTACATTCGGCTCTTTTCAGTCATGTTCCACGTCCACGTTTCACTTCCATACACCAAAGTTGGCACTTAAATAATGTCGTGGATTATTTATTATCTTGGCAGATTTTGACACTGTCCGATTTGAGTATATATGAGGGTCATCCAGAAACTAAAGTTACAAGGGATCCCGAAGCCGGGGGAAATTTTTTGTTTCAAATTTGGCGTACCTGGCGTGCAGGGAAGATCCTAACGGTCAGTTTGTTTGGTCCCGCGTATTTGTCGGCCATTTTGTTCGGTCACAGTAAATTCTTCCGATGGAGAGGTCGTCGCGCGCTCCCGCCAACTCTCGTGCGAGACCCGCGTGGTCATCCGTTTTTTGACTTTGCAGAACAATACCACCGCGAATATCCATCGGAAGCTCGTGGAAGTTTACGGTAGTGATGTGATGAGTCGACAACATGTCACAAAGTGGGTTAGGTTGTTCAGAGAAGGCCGTACTGATACTCACGACGAGGCAAGGCAGTGATTTTTGACGAATTTGTGCAAAAAATTAAAGAACAAGTGCGAAATGACCGCCATCTGAAGCTTGACGACGTTCACAAAAAAAATCCTGATATTTCTCGAAGTCTTCTTGGTAATATTGTGTTGTAAAAACTTGGTTACAAGAAGTTATGTGCGAGATGGGTGCCCAGAATGCTCACATCGGAGCACTGTCAAAATCGCGTGACCACCGCGCGTGAATTTTTGGATCGTTTTGCACAGGAAGAAGAAGCTTTTCTGAACTGTATCGTGACGGAGGATGAGACGTGGGTGTATCACTACACCCCAACAATTTTCCAACAATCAGGAAGTCGAGGAAGCTGTGAAGAAGTGACTGAAAGAGCTGGCGGTGGAGGTCTATGACACTGGCATACAAAAGCTGGTGCCCCGGCTACAGAAATGTCTCGATCTCAACGGCAAGTACGTTGAAAAATAGTTTAATATATTTCTGAAGTATTCTGTGAATTTCAATTAAATACAAGCATTTTTCGATCCTACATAAATTTTGTAACCTTACTTTCTGGATTACCCTCGTATGTTTAAATGTCTCATTGACTTTTTTCCTATCGTTACACACTGTTCAATATTCGTGACGTGATGATGTATGACAGAAAACGGAATGAACTTTAGGCTGATGCGTTGCGTTAGATGAAAACATCACTCTGAGATGGTTTGAGCATGTGAAATGAATGAATGAAGAAATATTAATAAAAAAAATGTCAGTTGACGGACAGTGGATAGCAAGAGAAATAAAAGTAATGTTGGATCAAGTGCGTGATATTTTGAAATAAGTAAATGTAAAAAGTCTGAGAATCTTAGGAGCTGTATGAGAAGGTGTATGGATATAGTTATTTTTCTCTTCTCCGCAAACCTCGACAGAGAGACATGATAATATTAACCCTTCCCTTACGGTGTTAAAATTGAAACGCGTGCTCCGGTGTTGGATAGTGAATACGCGATCAAAAATTAGCGATTGTAAATCGGAAAAATAAGAACATTCATAGATAATCCCCTTAATTAATTATAATTGAAGTTAAAAATTATAATAATTGAGATTTATTTGCTGAAAACATAAAAAAACCATCTGGCAACGCTCACGGAACGGGCGTACGTGTAACCTATTTGCAAGCCTAGAAGCTACTGTGGCGCGGAACGTCAGTCGCATACCCCGGCGCTTACGCTTATGCTTGCGACGTTGAGACTATTCAGCTCCTCGCAATTCAGTGGAGTATGCAAGAGTGAGATGCGAATATAGTGTCGCACTTCCCGCATACTATTCACCTATCGTCAAGACACAAGGTCGAGGCACTAACAGCGTTTAAATGCCGATATCTTCACAAAATACCCACGATGTAGTCGATAAATTCTGATTAATATTAATATTATTTTTAAATCAATGCGAAAATATATTGTGGAGGAATATCTAAAATCTTAACCTTGTATTTATTACATTTATAGAGATATTGATGGTTATTAGAAGCAACGTGTAGAAGATACCCAACACAGGGAAGGAAAGGTTAATAATAAAAAGGCAATTTATATAGCATCGTTTGGAGAGTAAATTTTCCTCAACGGCGCTGAAAATTTACCTTTAATACCGGGCTGTTTCACAAATCATCACAGGTCAATTACTGCCTGCCAATCAAAATTGTTCGCATCGCTTTGAAGTAATGTTATCTTACTCATGATTATTGGTGAAACAATGAGGTTTTGTATTTTAAAATTACAAAATATTTTATTTGAAGTTAATTACTAGGTAAGTCCAGAAAGTAAGTGTACTGAATTTTTGTAGGTTACAATTTTTTTTATTTAAACAAAAAAATTACGTGGTTACCGTAGTACATATGTAAGCTATTTTTCGACATAGTCGCCATTCCTCTCAATGCAGGTGGGGAAGCGGGGTATCAACTTTTTGATGTCTTCCTCGAAGTAGTTTCCCGCCAACCCCTCCGTCCACTTCTCCACCTCCTCCTTTACTTCCTCGTCGGTTGAAAACCTTTTTCCACCCATGTGCAGGTTCAGGGAGGTAAAGAAATAGTAATCTGAAGGTGCTAGGTCAGGGGAATGCGCGGGATGGTTCAGGACATCCCATTTAAACGAGGCGAGCAGTTCCTTCGTGGCGTTGGCCATGTGTGGTCTGGCATTGTCGTGCAGCAGGCAGACTCCCTTTGTCAGCATGCCTCTCCTCTTGTTCTGAATCGCCCTCCGCAATTTTTTTAGGGTCTCACAGTATCTTGCAGAGTTGATGGTCTCCCCTTGAGGTATATATTCAATTAAAATTATGCCTTGACAGTCCCAAAACAATTTTGTCAATTTCGTCAGTCACAATTGAAGGTCTTCCGCTCCTCTGATCATCATGCACAGACGTACGACCGTTTTTAAACTCGCGACACCACTTGTATAGTACACACTCGTACGATTCATAGCTTTATCACCATATGCAGTTTTCACCTCATTATAAACCTCAACCGGAGGTTTTCCCTTTCAAACGAGATAACGGATGACGCCGCGTATTTCGCACTTGGCGGGAGATTGGATTTACATTTTTCACGAAACGTGTTGTCGCGTCGACACTTCTAAACGTACTGACCTCGAACCGGTCTCGTTGCGAAGGGGAAGGGTCAGGCTACACGGAAATGTAGCCAACATGTCGAAAATAAAATCCATCCGGTCGTGAGAGCCTCAGTACACTTACTTTCTGGATACGCCTCGTATAATATATTTCCTCCCCATATTCAACACAGCACTCTAAAATTATAATATTTATTGATTTAAATATAAACGTATTCTTCGATTATATCAAATATCTCATATGTGTATGTAATAAGACATCTAAATAGTCTAAATATGTCCCTGGTCGTGCGCAAACTAAGGTTATGAGATCGCAAGGACGAACACTCAACAAATGTAGTGATATCATAAAGGGTCCAGACATCGAATCCTTACAGGACGCTTGTAGGATGACTAAGGGTCGCTCTGGATGGTGGGAGTTCATCAAAATCTAAAAAAATAAGTCTTCTCCCTGGTTCCATCCCAACTTACTGTCTGCGAAGACTGTTGGGGTCAGCTCTCCTCGTCCTCAGGTTGTATGCTCTTCTGTCCCGGACTACGTCCCCCAGGCCGTGCCTCTGCATCAGGTTATCTTTTTACACCACCCATGGATTCTTTGGTCTTCCTCTGGTTGTTATTCGAGGAAGATCCATGGAGATTGCCTGGTTCACAATGTGATCGGGTGCTCTGAGTCCAACGTGTTCATACCATCTCAATCGCCTATCCTCCATCTTACTGTTGATGTATGTAACACCTTGGCTTCCACAAATCCGTGAGCTTTTTATTTTGTCTCTTAGGGACACACCAGCTGACCATTTTAGCATAAAATCGAAAAAGTGTTGCCCATATATTTGATGGTCATAATTATCGCGTCTAAAATGTCTACATTGGCTTTAATGACGTTAATTGATTGATTTTCGGTCATTTCAATATTATAGTATTGTGTTAAAAGTGGAAAATTATGTGATAAATATATTTTATTTTTTCTCACATTATGTCGTAATATTCGTTTGTTGTGTTCAATATAACTTAGCGTGCTAATTGTCATATGGCCATTTTTATCAACCAACAAGAAAGATGTTCCAAAGGTCTTAAATGAAAACGAGTTAAGGCATTAACATTGTGGAAGTTTAAAGACATTATAATTTGTATTATCAAACACTGTTTATTCCACTTTTTTGTAACGGTATAACCCTACCGGTTTCAAGGCTTTCACCTCATCTTCAGGGGAGTCTTGGTTGTGCTCCCATGATGTCTAACTCCTTGTTTGTGCTCCTCTGAGTCTTGTTTGTGATCTCCTGAAGATGAAGTAAAAACCGAAAACCGGTAGGGTTATACCGTTACAAAAAAGTGGAATAAACAGTGTTTGATAAAACAAATTACAAATAATAAAAAAAAATGTAGGTTGTATTAAATTACACTTTTGTTGTATATAATACAACTAAGTGTATATATTACCATGTGGCAATATCTTCCAATCGACCATTAAGATGTAAAAGATAACTTAAGGGACAAAAAGGGGGTTAAAATCTTATCCACTTAGTCAAGGAGGTCATTTAACTTAAATGACAAGACAGCAGTCTCATTAATTAAGCCAAAGAGGTCAACGTTTGGCATTAAAACGCTTCATATTTCCCATATAATTGCGATAGAATGTATGAAAAATCGGAGACACCCTAACTGTAATAAAATATTTGAGTTGAATATTTAACGAGCTCTCCAGAAGTTAGATAAATGTGAGAATTTTAGATACCTCGAGGCCGGGCCGCGGCGTGCATGAAATAGGGAAGTCCTCTAGACCCGTTCTGCCCGCCGGGTGCCGCATTGCGATCCCTGTTTGTGCGTAATGCGAATTGATGCTCGGAGTTTGCGCAGCGATCGGGATCAGGGTCGGTCATGGAAGGGTGATTTATTTTAATATGTTTTAAAGCTTCATTCATAATATTTAATATGTTTTAAAGCTTTCAATATACAGAATAAAGGAAAAATTAAGTATCACATGTAATACTTTTCCATAAGTATTTTATACATGAATTTAAATTCATTTATTAAATAATCATAATTAAAACAACATCAGTTAACATCAAAACCTAACCTTACAAAAACAACAATTTCTAACGAACCTTACCTACTTGTAACATAATATGAATCTATGATAAAACTTAACCTAACAAAAATAACAATTTCTAATAAACCTGACCTACTTGTAACATAATATGAATCTATGATAAAACTTAACCTAATAAAAATAACAATTTCTAATAAACCTTACCTACTTGTAACATAATATGAATCGATGATAAAACTTAAACTAACAAAAATAACAATTTCTAATAAACCTTACCTACTTGTAACATAATATGAATCTATGACAAAACTTAACCTAACAAAAATAACAATTTCTAATAAACCTTACCTGCTTGTAACATAATATGAATCGATGATAAAACTTAAACTAACAAAAATAACAATTTCTAATAAACCTTACCTACTTGTAACATAATATGAATCTATAATAAAACCTAACCCAACAAAAATAACAATTTCTAATAAACCTTACCTACTTGTAACATAATATGAATCTATGATAAAACTTAATCTAATAAAAATAACAATTTTTTAATAAATCTTATCGACTTGTAACATAATATAAATCGATGATAATATTTAACCTAACAAAAATAACAATTTCTAATAAACCTTATCGACTTGTAACATAATATGAATCGATGATAAAACTTAACGTAACAAAAATAACAATTTCTAATAAACCTTACCTACTTGTAACATAATATGAATCTATGATAAAACCTAACATAACATAAACTGATATGTTTTGAGGCTTTCGCGGTTCTTGACATCAGATATATAAGGACTTTCGGAGTGCTATATCATGTGGTTTGACTTACGATGCCGAGGTTTCAAATACGTTGCAGTTTTCATCTATAGGGTTTGTTTAGGATTTGACTTGATGGCGAAGTTGATTAAAAATAAGCCCTGAAGATGAAAACTGTAACATTTTCGAAATTTCGGTATCATATTAAGTATTGTATTAAGTAGTTGTTTACATTTTTTTTCTTAATTGTTTGCATTTTTTTAATTCATTGTTTGCATTTTTTTAATTCATTGTTTTAATTTTTTTAATTCATTGTTTGCATTTTTTTAATTAATTGTTTGCATTTTTTTATTCATTGTTTGCATTTTTTTAATTCATTGTTTGCATTTTTTTTAATTCATTCTTTGCATTTTTTTACTTAATTGTTTGCATTTTTTTAATTCATTGTTTGCATTTTTTTGATTCATTGTTTGCATTTTTTGAATACGTACTCAAACGTTGGTATCTATTATTTGATACTAGAGATAATATTTATTTGTGAAATGGCACAAACTTTTTTATCAGATCATGTGGGAGTATTAATATTAAAATAATTATTTATATAGCGCCGTTTAAAGAGTAGACTCTCCTCTGGTGCGTTGAATCAGGAATTCAAACTTACTATTATTGACAGACTGAAGGAATTAAATAAAAAAAACAAGATAAGTGTAAAGATAGCAAGGTAGTTGCATACGCCACTTTATTTATTTAACACTTTTATTGCAAATACAATCTGGTGCGCTTATTGCCAGGCGCCAATCTCTTGCAACCAACCAGACAAAAGTAAATGAAGCAAGTAACGTGGTCGCATAAATCATTCAAATGACTATCCATCCCCACGAAATCCATAAACACATACGAGAGCATATGCCCACGAACCCCACAAAGACGGACAATTACCCGAACATTCTTTTTCATATAAAGTGAGATATCATCAATCAAAAGGAAAGGAAAGGATGGTGGAGAGGAAAGGAAAAGAAAAATCAGGAATGAAACACGTTATTTTACTGAATAGAAATTAAGAGGTTTTTCAGTCGCTTCTTAAAGCATGCCAAGGACGGAGCGAGTCTTATATTGGCTTGTAACTGATTCCAAAGTCTCACTGCATAGACAGTAAAGGACGACGTAAAGAAAGGGGAGCGGTGAACTGGAAAGGCCAATAAACAATCTCTGTTTGAGCGTAGCGCTAATCCATGATTGGAAAGACGCTGAAAATTCTCAGCGAGATAAGAGGAGGTGGCGGAATAGTAAAGGATATTATACAATAAATACAGAATGTGAATTTGAATTATCATATGGCAATAAATTCGTCATTTGTTTAAAATAAAGTGTCGAAGTAAACACAATGTTCAGAGTAACAGAAACACCATCACGTTTTGACTCCCGTCACAAAAAAAAATGTTCTCGCAAATTTTTCTGTGAAAAAACGTCAAATTATAATGTATCTCGCTATCAATCTAATAATTAAATTGGTATGTCACAAATAATGTAATTTTTTATATACTTTTTATCATAAAATATATTATTTGTTATATTGTCCTGAAATCGAGAGTTTTCTTAAATATTTTAAAGTAATATATTTATTTTGAAGTTAAGTTAAACTAACCGTCATTTTTCGAAAGACAATAACTAAAAATTCGGTAATGAATAAAAAAATTGAAATTCATTTGTTTGCTGATCTGTTTTAAATTAAAAAAAAAAAAAAACTGTCAAATCAGAAAATCTGACACGTTTTTAAAACAGATAAAGTTTTACTATAAATTAAAAAAAAATCTTCATCTCTTAAGATATTCGAATTGATATCTCTAAAAGTAGGATATGAACCAATTGCCTAGTGCTATATTTTAGTTTTTTGTACTATATTTAATTATTGAAACTCCATCGATTGTATTAAAATTCATTATATTTTTAAAAGTGAAATTTTATGATCAAGAAATGAATATCTTAAATATAAAGTAAAATGGTGCCACTGTTAATCCTACGTCCACCTCTGTGCTAGGTTTTGCAGAGATGAGAATTGAAGCAAGAAACGAGGTAAAGACGTAAGAAGTAATGAGGAAAAACCAGCTGTTTTCATTACTGGGATATTAGCACGATTGCCAACTGGGTTTTGTGTACATTCTGTGAAGGAAACGAGTCGACTTATAAATACATATTAACCTTTTTCCTTTGGATGACTAATTTGACTCGTATTTTGAAGTTTTGAGTTCAATTCATATTTTGAGAATTAATAATCATACAAATTATAGTATGTTAACAATATTTTCACAAACATTAAAAAATACACATTGTCGTTTAAATGGTCATCAAATTCTTCATATGTGATAATATATTTTTTTGGATATAGAGATAACTCTTCAATGATGATAATAACAAAAAAACAGATACGTGAGACTCTCGCGCGGTAGAAGTGAAACTTCTTATCTCCTAGGAAAAGTTGATTTAATGCATCGTTTTTTTTCCATTTGTTAACGATTTTTTTTAGGATTAGGAAACGGTTATATGGAATTTAATTATAGAAAATCTCTCTTAATTAAATAAAAAAAGGTTATGTGGAATTTAATTCAAGAAAATATCTCTTAATGAAATAAAAAAAGACTTATTTATTTTATTTTTAATAATATTGTAAATAATAATAATTTTAATAATAATATTATAAACTTAATAATATTAAATTTATATTTTTTTATATTCAATATAATAATATTTTTATGCCATCATTGATTATTAAATTAATTATTTTTAAATCATTTTTCAATTATTTATTTATTTTTATACTTTTAATAATATTATCATTTTACATTATAAATTAATTATGTTGTGATTAATAATAATATAATAGTTATATAATTATTAATATTATAATAACATATATTATTATAATTATATATTAAATATAAATTATATATTAAATAAATATTAAAATAAATAATAAATAAAATAATTTCATATAGAATAAAATTAATAATTATTAAATATATTAATATAAAAATAATATAAAACAAAAAACATTATTTTTAATAATAATAATTTTAATTATACTATAAAACACTTAATAATATTAAAATAGCATTAATTATCAATAATAATAAATAAATATTAGGTCCTTACATATGAAATTGGCGTTTTGTTTGGGAGGAACATAAAGTTGATTTTTTTTTAATATAATATGTTTATTTAATCAAAGTATGTACCATTGCTATCTATGCACTTTTGCCATCTCATAGGTAGTTCATCGATCCCTTTACTAAAAAAACCATTCGGACGGGAATCAATAAAATCTTTGAAGTCGGTTTGGACTGCCCCATCGGAGTTGAATTTTTTCCCTTGCAAGAAGTTATCCAAATTTCGAAAAAAATAGTAATCTGTCGGGGCAAGGTGCGGAGAGTACGGTGGATGTCTTAGACATTCCAATTGAAGCTCTTCTAATTTGGTAGCCGTCTGTTGTGCAGTGTGTGGTCTAGCGTTATCATGAAGCAGCAGTGGCCTAGAGCGATTAACCAGCCTCGGTTGTTTAGCAGCTAGCTTTTCCATCATGGTTTGCAGTTGCTGACAATAGACATCTGCCGTAATCGTCTGGCCAGATTTAAGAAAGCTGTAGTGAACGACACCAGCACTAGTCCACCAAACGCTCACAAGTAACTTTTTTGGAGTCAATTTTCGCTTGGGGCATGGTTTGGCTGGTTCGGCAGGGTTCAGCCATTGCGATGAGCGCTTCCGATTATCATACAGGATCCACTTTTCATCACAGGTAATGATTCGATTCAAAATCCCTTCATTATTGTGCCGGTTGAGTAATGCAACGCAGCAGTCAACGCGCGTTTGTTGATTTGCTTCACTCAATTCGTGAGGTACCCACCTTTCAAGCTTTTTCACCTTCCCAATTTGCTTCAAGTGGATTAAAACAGTTTTATCACTAACACCGCAGCCTGCAGCTAACTCGGACGTGGTTTGCGATGGATCCGCTTCCACAATAGCCTTCAATTCTTCATTATCAACTTTGGTCTCCGGCCGTCCACGGGGCTTTTTCTGCAGGTCGAAATTTCCAGAACGAAAACGTTGGAACCAAAAACGCACTGTGTTTTCTTTTGCGGCACCGTCGCCATACACATCATTAATCCTTCGAGCCGTTTCTGCAGCACTGGTGCCACGGTGGAACTCGTACTCGTAAATAACGCGATATTTCAAGTTTTCCATTTTGTAAACTGAGTGACGCAAAGAAAAAAAACAATTGAGGAAAAAACAAATGAATTATAATTTTCGAAACACAAATACTTGAGTAAATAGCTGTATAAATTTGAATTTGGAATTCCTAACCAAAGAGAAGATATTTGAGATCAAAGTTGCCAGTACGGCAAAACGCCAATTTCATATGTAAGGACCTAATATTAAAATAATGAATAATAATTTATTAATAAATAAAATATTTAATAATAATTTAATAATAATAATATAATACACCGTTTCACTTTTCGTGACGTTCAGGCCAATTTGCCCAACCGCGCCATATAAGTTTCATTTCAAAAAATGTTTTTTATTTATTTGGAATTTAATTTTCTTTTAAAAAGAATAGATATGAAGTCATAGGTATCCTTATACCCTCGAACACTAAGCGGAAAAAGTGTCTGTGTCGTTATTAGGGAATAACGCAGCGCAGGGTTCAAACCGACGACCTTCCGCACGGAAGTCCAGTGCGTTACGGCGTGGCAATGAATCTCATATTCAATAAGAGTTAGCACTGTAGAAATGCGAACACAGAGAAGAATATGTGATATGTATATGTATGAAAAAATATGACATGTCAATGATAAACATTAGCGAAAAATTGATTTTGAGAAGGGTAAAAAAAGAGCACATTAAGGGGGTTTAGACATGTTGAATGGATGGGTAATGAAAGATTGAGTGAATAAATATCAAATACATGTATGAGTTAGAGTTGTGGTAGAAGATGAATGAGAAAAGTATGGTTGGATCAAGTGAGCACAATTTTGAAAGTACAACTAATTCCATTACATTACTCTTTCGTTATATACAGTACAATCTGGCGGGTTCATTGCCATGCATCAATCTCATCCCACTAACCAGAAAGGTGTTTAAAAAAGCCACTTTTTTTATAAAAACCAGATCGCAACCCTTTTAATGATATCTGGGTATCAACGGGATCGAATACGCGGCAATGAGTCATATTCGGTTTCTCTAACATATCCTAGATTTTGCATTTCTATAAAAATAATTTTACTACAGTCCAACCAAATCTGATTTTTTTGTTCTAATCTTAAGTTTTAAACTATACACTAAACATATATACCATCAAGTCAATTTCCTGTCGGGGTAGTCAGGGAGGGCAGAGCACCAGACTTTCCAATCTCTACACACAACAGTCAACTCTTCTATATTCATACAAATAATAGACAACCTCCGTGGCCTGGTGGTAAGACACTTGTCTGCCGTCTGTTCGATCCCTGCTGGAACCCAGATTTTTTTTAAATAGGATTTCAGTCTGGTTAACACTTAGGGCCTATAAAACATATTTCTGGTTGGTTGGAAGAGATTGCCACATGGCAATAAACTCACCAGGTTAAAAAACAAAAAATAAGATTTACGTGTATTTCTTTCAAAATATCACTTGCTTGATTCAAGCATAGTTTCTTTGGTCTTCCTCTACAAAGCCTTACACTCGCAGTTGCATTTTATTCGGTTTATTAGTCATTATTCGTGCATTCGTTTTACATAACCAAACCATTTCGTAGTGCTCTTAATGATCTAACTTAACACATCAACCTTAAGTTAATGATCTAACTTAACACATCAACCTTAAGTTAATGATCTAACTTAACACATCAACCTTAAGTTAATGATCTAACTTAACACATCAACCTTAAGTTAATGATCTAACTTAACACATCAACCTTAAGTTTGGATTCATCCCTTATCACGTCACTCCGTATTCTGTCACAAATTCTTCTAAATCTTTACCGCCTCCATATTTTACTTCTATACATCAAAGTTGGTAGTAAAGTTATTTTGAGGGCTGTCATATTAACATATATTGATACAGTGCCCGATTACTTTGTTTCCTATCGCTATATGCCGTTCGATATCTCTCTTAACCCCTCCATTAACAGCAGAATTCTTCAACTTGTTCCAATCTTTCATAGTTCACCCTTATTTACTATTCCTTTCACACTTTTCTATCACTGTAAACCAACTATCAATAATATCGAAAGGGGTAGGTTGGAAAGTATGTGTTGAGTTGAAACTGAATACTAACCCTATCTTTAATGTGTAGAAACTTCTAGTCAGCATCTTGTATATTTCTTATAAAAAAATCTTTTTTTTTTTAAATTTTAACTAATACTAAGAGATTTCATATCGACGACCGGTAAAGGCTGCATTTCATATAGGCGACAGCGTCGACGATACTGGTACCAACATGTACAGAGAATGAATTCCACAAGAATTCCATACATAGCTCTGCATGGGGTACCGGATGAACGGCATCCACCAGGGAGACCCTCGAAACGATGGAGAAATAGCTAGAGCTCAGCATCACAGGAGGACAATCCTGCAGTAATTGACTGTTGAGAGTCTATAGAAAGTTTAAGAAGAAGAAGATTTCATATTTTAATAAATATTTTGTAATATAGTTGAATTTTTTGGTTAGTTTTTAAGACATAACACAGTGTGTTTTTTTGGGTGTGACATGATTTTTTTTTAAATAAAACATATATAAATGATTTGAATGGTCGATTATTTGAATTCAATTGATAGGTTTTTTAACACTTGCCACCCTGTGATGGACAGCGAGTGACCACGACTTATATTTTATTTTATTATTCGACGTTTTAATACATAATAAACTGATTTTTATAGCTAATTACAGAAAATAACCTAGCAGATTTTGCATAATTTTAATTTAAAACATACATTTTTTTACTGGACGCTTAGCGTCCAGCATCGTGGCTGGCGGAATTATTTAGCACAGTAAGGCAAGTGTTAATGACAGTTATTATTGCTTGAAGATAATTTAATTTATATGTTGAACGTGGCTGGCTCTTATGTACCTTAATCGATCATAAGATGGGTTTCCCATTAAGAACGATAGAATTTTAAAATAAAATAAAACAACAACTAATAAACCAAAAATGGATCCGAAGGTGTCATTTGAAAGAATATTTCGTGCCATTTATGATTTAAACAAGATATCGTTCAAATGGCTTCCACGACTTTTTTTGCACTCCCCAATTCGATCACGCCAATTTTCGATGACTCGGTGGAGCATTTCCGGCTGTATGGCGCCAATAACTCGACAAGTGTTGCCCTCAAGTTTGTCAAGAGTCTTGGGTTTGTGATAACTTGTGATTTAACATAACCCTAAAGAAAATAACCACACCTAAATCACACACCTAAAAAAACACCCTTTAGTTGTTGATTTTTTTAAATTGTTTTAATATTCTATAGTTATTTAAAAAAAAAAATCAAAGCTCCATTGTTAAATGAAATAAAAGCGTTTCTTATCGAAACGCGAAAGTTAAGAGTTCAATAAAGCTTGCGGGGATTTAAAAGTAACTTCGGCACTGTTTAGCCGGAAAATTTATCGATAAATGAAGGCATTTATTTGCCATTGTGCAATAATGTAGGCCTTATGTTCGCATTGCCGTCACGCTAGGAAGACAAATATTCCCTCGGCAGTGACCAGTTCATTGTGGGAATGAACCTTGGACGGTAGTGTTACGGTTGGACACAAAGCGCCATAATCCTTGGCAAAGAGTAGTGCGCATGGATTTATTCTTCCACGACAGAGTGAAGGAAGAGCGAATAAGAAAAGATAAAGGAATCCAAAGATAGGAAGCAAGAAGATATGAGTCAGATTTGAGATGAAATTGCTACGAGTATACTTGATAAAATTTAGGATGATCCCCGTGACATTTGAAATGTCATGTCTCAAAGGGATGGGGTAAAATCGTTTTATTTTACAATTCGAATAGGTTTTTTTATAAATCGAAAAATAGTTTTTCTCTAAACTGACGTTTTAATTCATAATTTCTAATGTATTGCATGATTTGTATCTAGCTTTAAAATAGGCCAAGATCCACTATGAATTAATAATAATTACGAACATTTAATTTTATGTATAAAAAAAATCTAAAATCCAATTATCGTATACCCCATCCCTAGCCAATGCAGACTAAACGTAGTGACTTTTGACAAACGTCACCAAATATTATTTGATTTTAACAAACTGTCACATTTTTGCTAATTAGTAATAAGATGTATTAATTTGTCACTATTGTTAGTTTTATGTAATGTATTTACCTAAATAACTTGCTATTTATTAGAATCGAGGCTTATATAAAAGTTGATAAAATAATTAAAATTACAAGGTTGTATTGGGGCAAATTTGTGAACTGTCACAAGGACCATGCTATATTTTCTCAAGTATAGGAAATGGTGTACTTCTTCTCATGTTTGTCATGTTGCGGTATAATTGGTTCATTTCTGACTGTGGTACGGAAAACTTTCATTTTCTGTTCAACGTATAAAACTACTTGTTATGAATAACTCAAGAATTATAGAGTTTATAAAAAGTCTTATAAAATTCTGTCTTCGAAATTTTCCCGAATTTTTTTATATACAGGTTGTCCCAAAAATGTATATAAGCTGTTCGATACTCTCGTAACCCCTCTATCATTTGACAGAATACTACCCAAGAAACAGATATTCCCAACTTGCTTCTATATTTTATTGTTTATATTTATAGTTAAGGCATTAACATTGTGGAGGTTTAAAGACAGTGTAATTTGTTTTACCAAACATTGTTTATTCCACTTTTTGTAACGGTATAACCCTACCGGTTTCAAGCCTTTCACCTCATCATCCTCTAATTTATTCTGAAATGGCAAATTATTGTCACCGTGAAAACCATACATTTTCTATTGATGATGCCAAATTCTTACATATCAGCAGTAACGGAAATAAATTGGACAGATTAGAAACACTAGAAATTTCTAAGTCAGTGCGTCGAGATGAACATCTGGCAAACACATGTATACCAAGAATCTTTCCGCTGCTAGCTGAGGTTGTCCCATTCCTCCCTCAACCCCCAGTTCCCACCCCGAATGTTTACCGTTAGAAGTGTGTATCTCGGTACCAATTCGAAAATAATTCAGTTTTGTTAGTGCTCCTCTGATGATAAGGTGAAAGCCTTGAAACCGGTAAGGTTATACCATCACAAAAAGTGGAATAGATAGTGTTTGATGAAACAAATTACAAATTTTATTGTTTACTCTTATATCGCATTTACATTCCCTTTCACACTTTTCAATCATTTTTCGCAACATTCTTTCCTATTTCTTTCTCTTCATATCTCTCATGCTATTTAATTTTCAAACTTTTTATGTATTTTCGTTTACTGTAAACACCACCATGCCATCAGTATAAATAATTCGCATATATTCCCGTTTGACATTTGTGTGCCACCCATTGATCTCCGTAATTACTTTAACCCTTCCTTCCCTGTGATGTGTAACTAGTACACATTGCTTCTAAACAATTTAATATCTCTATAAATATAATAAATACTGGGTTCAGATTTTAGGTATTCCTCCGTAATACATTTACGCATTGAATGAAAAAATAATATTAATAATAATTAGCACTTATCAGCCACATCAGAGATATTTTGTGAAAATCGGGAATAAATTAATCAATACATTCAAACGGTGCCAGTGGTATATTACAACGTAGGTATATTCATTCTTAAAACCGCTATGGGTGAGGAAGCGACGCTATTCTCATCTCACTCTCACTCTACTTCGGTATATGGGAATGCCAGAAATAGAATCTTAGTTTGCAGTTGTGTTTCTTCATTCGAGGTATAACATATACAGTGTTAGACCGTACCAGGTCTCAGTCTTTCTAGGGCATTCATCTGAGGTGGTCTCTTCGCCCGTTTTGTGAACGTCGGCCGATGTTTTTATCTTGTTTTCAGCAATTAAATTTCAATTATTATCACTTTTGACTTCAAATTTAAATAATTTAAGCGATTGGCTATGAATATTCTTATTTTCCCGATTTTAAATCACTCATTTTTACATGTGTATTGAATACACAGCACCGGAACGGGTGGATTTTTTTTTAGCACAGGAAGGGAAAGATTAAACATGAATCTAAAAAATATTTAACAACCAGGGTGACAAAACCCAGTCTTGCTTTGCCCCTTTTGATATATTAAACCACTCAATCAATACATCGTTAACTTCGATATATGCTCTACTATGAAATGTATATTCATTGTTAATTTTCAACAATTTGTACAACTTACAAATTATCGCTCTTCTGTGAAAAATTTATAAAAGTCAACTGTGCGAAAATTGAAATGCTAAATAATCGCAACAAAATAATCGCACAAAAGTATCACCGAGCTTTCCAAAAAGAGCAAAATATTGACACTCGTGAAGCAAACTTGGCAAAGGATGAGCTCGAAACAATAGGGGTTGGTTTATAGCAGGGGTAAACCATCTTTCTCTAAGGCGAGCTTATTTAAACTTCACGGATGTATCACGTACCGATAACCCATTTTTTAAAAATAATTGTTGACCTCATCTACATATATTGAAATTGGACAACTCCTTCAAATACTAAATTATTTAATTAATCAAACTATCAATTTAAAAAAAAACAATTGTTACACTAATGAAGTATATCAATGAATATAACTTTTAGCAGCTTTAGTCTGAAAAAACGCTTTGCGAAACGCGTGACAACGCTTATTTTATTAAAAAAACTTTTAATTGGATACAAAATTTTCATTAAAAAAAACTCAGAGAAACAGATGTGCTGTGCTATTGCTTTCAAATATGTCATATTGTTAAAATTTTGGTGATGGTTAGCATTTATGCTAAGCAGGTTCGATATCTGGAGGACTGGTTTTACTCTTAGGCCCTTTTTATATATGAATTTATGTTTTTGTATAGCTTATATAAAATACACTCCTTTTGTTTATTAAACAAAGTAATTTATAGTACAAATATTTTTCAAGGCTATACTTATGTACAAATTTATTACTTAGCTAATCTTAATTATGTATTATAATTTATGAACTTACTTAATCTTATTTTCCTAAATATCATTTTATATTTTATAATCTTAATATATGATTTCTTAGAAATAATTAACACTTACATACTACTAATAACTAGATAACAATTTTTACAACTAATTATTTAGCAAGAACAAGTCCACTCGTTCAGGCTACTTGTATTCCATGTCATTCACTCAGATCTTTGTCCTTCCAGCTAATAATGTATCATATTTACTTAAATGATGCTCTTTTTTGTACCATCTATGTCCCTCACTTCTCTTATTTTCTGTTGAACTTTTTAAAAAGTGTTCTTGAGGTGATCGCAATGATCGTGAAATAACGCTATACCACATTATATAAAAAAAATAGTGTGTCGTATTTAAGTTTTATATAATACAACATATTGGAGTTATTGCTGTGTATAAATTTATCTCAACCGATCAAAATATGTTAAATGCGCCTTACGTGAGAAACAGACTGAATTTATTTTTAAATATGTTGGATTCCAACAGGAACCGAATTAGTATTCCCCGGAGAACCCGGTAAACACATTCAGATGTAGGAAAGTACCTAATCGAATGGCTGCAGCCATTACCTTCAAATCTTGTATTCAGTTGATACATTTATTTTGTGATATTTTCAATCTCTTAATAAAACAAGGTTCAAACACTACATAAACTGTCCTCAGTGAAATACAGACAAAAGCCTAGTTTACTGGGGACACGACAAATGAAAGGCAACAAACCCAGATCCATTAAAATTTTATGTCCAAATTAAATTACAATTAAATAAGTTTTTTCACAAATTATGTATATTTCTTGTCATGTGTAATAATAAATAAATAAAAAAATAACAAACTGTTATTTTAATATTATTATTAAATGCCATTTAATACAAGCTGTACCATTAAAGTGGACATATTTAATTTGAAATTGAAAAATAAAAGAAAATGTGTATAAGTAAATAAATAATGGAACTTGAAATGTTTATAATAAGTATTTTTTTACTTAGCACCTTCTGCAAAAAAGTCAAAAGGTGCCAATTACAAACGTTTTAATTTACTTAATGAAGTTGGAAAAAAGTTTGTATTTAAATACAATACATGTATAAGAGGGTAGTTTTAATACTCGTAGTACAAGTATAAATTAACAAAGGTTGATTGGATATTTTCGTAGGCTAGAGTTGGCACGCGGCCCGCAGGTTGCCCATCCTTGAGTCAGAACATTAAAGTGAGTATCGAAGTTTGTTCTCATGCGTTCAGCTGACAGAAAACGAAAGAATCCTTTTAGTTCGAAAAAGTTGTATTTTGAAATCGCATTATTCCAAAGTCAAAAAGAAAGTTTGTTAAATGCCAAATTTGTTTGTCATTGTTTGTACTTATGTTTTCTTCATTTTTATTTACTTTCTTTTCAGCTATTTTCACTGTTAACAAAGTTTCCAATATCTATTTTTTTTGTTGGACGAAGTGAATTTAAGAAAAAAACTAAATAAACATTATTGATTCCAAACTAAATAAACATTATTGATTCCAAAATATTCCAAACGAAATAAATGTTATTGATTCCAAAATATTCCAAACTAAATAAATATTATTGATTCCAAAATATTCCAAATTAAATAACATTATTGATTCCAAAATATTCCTAACTAAATAACATTATTGATTCCAAAATATTCCATTAATAAATGTTATTGATTCCTAAATATTCCAAACTAAATAAATATTCTTGATTCCAAAATATTCCAAACTAAATAACATTATTGATTCCAAAATATTCCGAACTAAATAACATTTTTGATTCCAAAATATTCCAAACTAAATAAATGTTATTGATTCCAAAATATTCCAAACTAAATAAATATTATTGATTCCAAAATATTCCAAACTAAATAACATTATTGATTCCAAAATATTCCAAACTAAATAAATGTTATTGATTCCAAAATAAAACTAAATAAATATTATTGATTCCAAACTAAATGAACATTATTGATTCCAAAATATTCCAAACAAAATAAACATTATTAATTCCAAAGTATTCCAAACTAAATAAACATTATTGATTTCAAACTATTGTAAATTAATATAACATAATTGATTCCAAAATATTCGAAACTAAATAAACATAATTGATTCCAAAATATTCGAAACTAAATAAACATTTTTGATTCCAAAATATTCTAAACTAAATAAACATTATTGATTCCAAAATATTCGAAACTAAATAAACATTATTGATTCCAAAATATTCCAAACAAAATAAACATTATTTATTCCAAAATATTCTAAACTAAATAAACATTATTGATTCCAAAATATTCCAAACAAAATAAACATTATTAATTCCAAAGTATTCCAAACTAAATAAACATTATTGATTTCAAACTATTGTAAATTAATATAACATAATTGATTCCAAAATATTCGAAACTAAATAAACATAATTGATTCCAAAATATTCTAAACTAAATAAACATAATTGTTTCCAAAATATTCGAAACTAAATAAATATTATTGATTCCAAAATATTCCAAACTAAACAAACATTATTGATTCCAAAATATTCGAAACTACTCGTACAATAAATAAACATTATCGATTCCAAAATATTCGAAACTAAATAAACATTATTGATTCCAAAATATTCGAAAGTAAATAAATATTTTTGATTCCAAAATATTCGAAACTAAATAAGCATTATTGATTCCAAAATATTTCTTTTCTTTTAGTTGTTGTTACTTTTACTCAAATATTATTTTCATTTATCAAGTTCACGAAACGGTCGTGGATACGGATGATGATAACATTTTATTATCAAACACTGTTTATTCCACTTTGTGTAACGGTATAACCCTACCGGTTTCAAGGTGCACACCTCATCTTCAGGGGAGCATAAACAAGACTGAATTATGTTCGAACTGGTACCAACATACACACTTCTAACGGTAAACATTCGGGCTGCGAACTATGGGTGGAGGGAGGGAGGAGACAATCTCAGCGAGCAGCGGCGAGATTCTTGGAATATATGTGTTTGCCAGATGGTCACCCCGATGCACTGACTTAAGAAATTTCTAGGGATTCTAATCTGTCAAATTTATTTCCGTTACTACTGATATGTAAGAATTTGGCATCATCGATAGAAAATGTGTGGTTTTCACGGTGACAATGATTAGCCATTTCAGAATAAATTAGAGGGTTTATTAAGGCGGATTTGTGTATACGAAATCTCTTTTCAAATAATCTTCCTGTCTTTCCTTCCTATATAGAAATTATCACAGTCAGCACATAAAAGTTTATACACACCGTACATTTAAACCTCCACAATGTTAATGCCTTAACTATAAATAATATATGGATAATACGAGTAATTACTTAACAAAGCCTGGTTAGTTGGAAGAAATTGCTTTAAAGTAATAAATCTGACAGATATGCATATTTCTTGAGTTTATGAAACATAACCCTTATATTATTTATAGTTAAGGCATTAACATTGTGGAGGTTTAAAGACATTGTAATTTGTTTTATCAAACACTGTTTCTTCCACTTTTTTGTAACGGTATAATCCTACCGGTTTCAAGGCTTTCACTTCATCTTCAGGGGGGCCTTAAGTTCACATAAACCTTAAGTTCACATTCACCCCGAATCATTTTATTCTATATTCTGTCATACATAATAACTCCCTCCACGTATTCATCGCAGTACACACATTTCAACAGCTTTCTTAAGAAACTTAGAAATATTTTACAACTTTTATTGAATTATAGTTTTGTATACAACAAAGCCTTGCAGGTTTATTTTCATGTGGCAATTTTTTTCAACTAACCAAAAATATGTTAAGTGGAGAATCAGATTGGGATCCGATTTTATTGTGTTCCATTGAGAATCGAAGCCGAGACACCCGATTCGAAAGTCAATCGTTTTATCATTAAGTTTACTGAAAGTCATATGAGTATTTGAACGATGGTCAAACGATGTGGGATATTTAAAAAATATTTTTTTTTTGCTGACATGAATGGATTTTTAAAAATTTTAATATTTATTTACGTTTATTTAGTTTTACAGCTTTCTAATCACTCAATTTGATATTCCACCAAGAGGTGGACATTTGGCTGATATTGTTTTTTTTTGTATGCTTAAATGTCATACATTATACTTCAATGACCAATAAAAAGTTTTCTGAAATCAAAGCACATTGTGTGTTTTATTCAAGAATTTAATTTTTTTTTAAAAAACCACTCAATTTAAAAGACCCTTTACAATAATCCGGCGGACTTATTGCCATGCGGAAATCTCTTGAAATTAACCAGAAAAAGTAAATAAAGGGAGTTAGTTACATGGTCGTAAAAAAATGTTTAAATAATTATTCACCTTTATAAAATTCATGGACAATATTACACAATAAAAACAAATGTAAGATATCATCAATCAAAGGGAAATTAAGGGATGGGGGAGATAAAAAATAATCACCAACGAAACACTAATATCGCCCGTTGAGAATCATAGCGACGAAACTAGAAAAAAAAAAATTTTGAGTTAAGACTTCCAAATGATACTAAAATGACTCCTTTTTTACGTGCGTAAGTGGAGAAAGTATATTTCAACCCCTTGAAGCGTCAAAGAGTTGAAATATACTTTCGCCCCTTACGTACGTAAAAAATGAGTCATTTTAGTGCCATTTGGAAGACTTAACTCGAAAATTTATTGTTTGGAGTTTCGCCACTATGATTCTCAACAGGCGATATAACCGACTTTAATTTAAGGCATTTTTCAGTCGCTTTTTAAAACATGCCAATGACGGAGCGAGTCTAACATTAGTTTATAACTGATTCCAGAGTCTCATTGCATAAACAGTAAAGGACGACGTTTCAGTGTGTTTTAAAAACAATTATTATCTTCATAAATTTTGTTCGGCGTGTTTTTTTAATTTTTAATAATGATATTTCCAATTTAATAAAAATTAACATTACTTAATAAATAAAATACCAATTTTCAGAACCACTGGCTCCAACTCCACCGGAATGCACCCTGGGGTATAAAGGTGTTGGAAACCTTTTGTCCTACAAATATCATTTCCCTGCATCTATCTGCCGAATCGTCGATACTTCAGCTCGAACTGCATTCAAGCGCTGTTCACTTGAAATACTATTTCCGAAAATACGAGTATAATGTCCTTTGTTTGTTTCGACTTGTGAATTCATGGATTCGATAAAATTAATGATGTGAAGCTTCATATTCTTGCCTTGTTTGATACCTTTGTAACGATGGTCGTTATCAACGTAGCGTGTGTCCTATTAGGACGTGCTGATGATTTTGATATCGACATCGTTATCTTCGTTTTAGTTGATTCTGCGTTACTTCTCGTACAGAGTCATCAATATAGCGGATTGCTTATTTCTATAAGTCATGATGATCTTGATTTGTTTTCAATAAATATAGACTCAGGAATGCGGATATAAATCGATAAGTGGACAGCAGGTAAATAAATAACAAAGTCTTGACAGTTGACTGAATGACAATACGAATATATTCATTTCTCAGAGTGCGGACAATTTATACCAATGAATGAACCAGTTCGCGATACATATTCTATCTCGCTCTGGCGCATGGACTGGCGGTAGGTTAATTATTTATATTTAGAGATGACTGGACAAATCGCGGGTACTATAAAAATAGTAAACATTGTCGCCGTTCTTGACGTGTAGCTATCTATGAATACTTGATCGGTCAATGACCCTGTATGTTTATTATTAACAATAATTAATTTAATTTATTTGTGTTTTAACAATTCACTCATTATTTTGACAATTATTTATTTACTAGGTAGGTATCCTACACCTTGTTAAAATATGCACATCAGTCGTTACATTTAATTGAAAATTCATTTATTTATTTTATCAAGATACATTTTAACCTTACAACAATATTTATAAAAAACTAAAAGAAGTGTTTTATTTCTGCGACACGTTTATTGTAAAACGTATGGATTTGATCAATGGCTCTAGAAACAGATTTGATCAATGGCTCTAGAAACAGTCACTTCACAGGGAAGCATGAGTGAAATTGTAGGTTTAAATGTCACTTCACATGAAAGTATGAGTAAAATTGTAGGGCTAACAGTCACTTCACATGGAAGCATGAGTAAAAATGTAGGTTTAACAGTCCCTTCACAGGGAAGCATGATTAAAATTGTAGGTTTAACAGTCACTTTATAGGGAAGCATCAGTAAAATTGTAGGTTTAACAGTCTTATTACAAGGGAAGCATGAGTTAAATTGTAGGTTTAACAGTCACTTCACAGGGAAGCATGAGTGAAATTGTAGGTTTAAATGTCACTTCACAGGAAAGTATGAGTAAAATTGTAGGGCTAACAGTCACTTCACATGTAAGCATGAGTAAAAATGTAGGTTTAACAGTCCCTTCACAGGGAAGCATGAGTAAAATTGTAGGTTTTACCAGTCACTTCACAGGGAAGCGAGTAAAATTGTTCCTGTTGTCATTATATTACATATATTTACATTTTACTTTATTCTGGTTATTTGATATGTTTGTGTTAAACCTGTATCAAATGTAAACTGAATCAAATAAATACAAATAATTAATATTACAAATACAAGAAAAAATAATAAAGAAGTTATGCTACATATGGATAATTTAATTGTATTCTTGTTATTTGATGTAATGGGGTCAAACCTGTATTAAATGTGAAATTAATAAAATAATAAATATAACGAAAACAAGTAAAAATAATATAAATATAATAATTACATTAAAATTATACGCAAGTTAAAATTCAAAAATTCGAAAAAAGCTATTGTTATTAATGCGATACGGGACCGTCTAAAGATTGGTAACCAACTCCGCACCACAACGAGCGTCACTATTGACATTCATATGGAAAGAAAATCACAGTTGGCTACAAACTAAATTATATTAAAAAAAATCAACAAATTCAAAGTTCGTAATCAAAAGTCAATGTCGACAACAACATCGCAGGATGTTATTTTTTTTTGACAATCTATGCGTTGTTAAACTCTCGTATCTTTGACAATCTATGCGTTGTTAAACTCTCGTATCTTTGACAATCTATGCGTTGTTAAACTCTCGTATCTTTGACAATCTATGCGTTGTTAAACTCTTGTATCTTTGACATTCTATGCGTTGTTAAACTCTTGTATCTTCGTTTTTAAAAATAAGAATTATGAATATTTTCCAGCCTGTAAGCAAAAAAGTTCAATGCTAAATGCCTATTAATTAGAGAGAAAAAAATACTTAACAAAATGTACCTTAAATCAAATATTTATGCATTCTTTGACATTTTTAAAATTCATAATTTAGAAACCTTGCATTTCATAAAAATAATCATGGATGATATTTTGAGTTCGGCATTAATTATAAGTAAAATGGTGGCGTGTGCTCCACATAATGTATATATTATTTGGAAAATTGTATGCGATTTGTGGATCGTGCCTAGCAGCCATTAAATTAGCCAGATCATGATTGATAACTTTGATCAAAACCTTGCATTGTAAATTTGTTCAGTCAGTTTTTTTATTACCCATTCGTTCAACGTGTCTAAACCATCTCAACGTAATATTTTTTAGCGCACTTAATACATTAGTTTTTAGTCCACATTCATCGTTGACAATTGAAAAAAATCTTGATGTTTTAATAGTAAAAAATCTTGATGTTTTAATAATAAAAAATCTTGATGTTTTAATAATAAAAAATCTTGATGTTTTAATAGTAAAAAATCTTGATGTTTTAATAATAAAAAATCTTGATGTTTTAATAATAAAAAATCTTGATGTTTTAATAATAAAAAATCTTGATGTTTTAATAATAAAAAATCTTGATGTTTTAATAACAAAAAATCTTGATGTTTTAATAATAAAAAATCTTGATGTTTTAATAATAAAAAATCTTGATGTTTTAATAATAAAAAATCTTGATGTTTTAATAATAAAAAATCTTGATGTTTTAATAATAAAAAATCTTGATGTTTTAATAATAAAAAATCTTGATGTTTTAATAATAAAAAATCTTGATGTTTTAATAATAAAAAATCTTGATGTTTTAATAATAAAAAATCTTGATGTTTTAATAATAAAAAATCTTGATGTTTTAATAATAAAAAATCTTGATGTTTTAATAATAAAAAATATTTTAATATCTGGAATTAATTTTGACCAAAAAAGACTAATTTATTTATTATCAAACTCGAAAGATTTCTGTTATAGAGTTTACATTTGATGAACCATAATATAATTCAAGTCCCTTAATGGAATGTCTCCATTGTATATTTCAAATCTATGTCTGAAAGATGTTCATATGGAGAGGAGAAGAACTTTAATATCAATTTCGTTTTCATCGAATACATTGATAATTCCGAATCAATCCAAAAGAGCGGGGTTTCATGATAGAACTTCTGTCGTTGCTGTAACATATGTGGCATGAAATAGTCTGCATTACTTAGTATTTGTGATATGGTTGGCGTGTGCAACTTTCTTCCTCCTAGTGTCATGTCAGCCCCCCCCCCCCCACAACGTTGACTACTACCTTGATCAAAAAGTTTTAGGACTTTAAGCATAAAATCGAAAATACGAGTTTATTCATCAAAATCGATATGGTCCCCTTCAAAGTACTCCCCATCGACTGCAACGCACTTACGCCAGCGCTTGATCCAATCCTCGAAACACCACTGGTACTCAATTTTCGGTATGTCCATCAGAGCCGTCTTCGATTTTTTCATGACATCCTCTCGGGTGCTGTAAATCGGTTAAATAGGAAAAAGTTGCAGGCAGCCAGATCAGGTAAATTCGAAGGCTGCTGGATAGTATTCGTGTTGTTTTTGGTCAAAAACTCATGGAAATCATGTCTTTTTAGCATGAAATTGAGGTCTTTCGGCACCAGTTTTGCAGCGACAGTCTGAGGCCCAAATCATTAAACAAAATGTCTTGAGTGGAACCATAAGCGATGTTCAAGTCCTCTGCCAGCTCTCTGATGGTCAATTTGCGGATTTCGGCCAACATTTCTTTGATTTTATCGATGTTTTCATCGGTTTTCGACTGCCACTGCGTTCGTCATCCTCGACCGACTCACGACCACTTCTGAAGCGTTCGTGCCACCAAAAAACACTTCTCCAACATTTCCAAGGTCTGCGGACCGTTAAATCCGTTTTTCACTCAAAATTTAATGCAAACTCGTTGATGCACAGTTAATGCCATTTTCAAACTTGTAAAAAATCGAAAACACGCACAAAGGTAGATGTACTCAGTACAGCGTAACTTTTACAAATTTCAAGCTATGACGCTGAAATTTGATTCCAATCGGGTGACTGACAGCGCCACACGGTGGCCGGTTCTGAAACTTTTTGATCAAGTTAGTATCCCCTGAGAATAAGCAGCTTTGTCCCCGAAAGCCCGAAAAAGATCCCCAACGCTCCTTTTACAAGTCCGATCACGTATGTTTATTGCGGAGCCAGGAGATTTGCCACCTGCCAAAACCTCCTCGACCCTCTATTTTACTTTGGATGGTCAGGTGCTTTGCAATTTGTACTTTGCTCCTCTAAGTACATGACCCAAATAGGACACCTTTTTGATTTTAATATTAGTCAGCAACTCTCTATCAACTTTGGCTCTTTGAAGAACCTTTGTGTAGCTGCCCATATCCGTCCAGGGTATCCGTTGCATTATCCTGTGCACCCACATTTCGAATGCTTCCAGTCGGTTCATACTACCAACTTTGAGGGTCCATGATTCCACTCCATGCAATAACACTGACCAAACGTAGCGTTTGACTAACCGTTGTCGAAGTTTCAAGTTTAGGTTATCATCGCAGAATACAATGCAACTTTACAAAGCACTTAATGAGACAAAGTTATTTAGAAGGTCTAATCAAAATTTATGATTATATATGTTATGAACATTACACTAAATTTAAAGCCAAATGTGTTCCATCACATATCGTAAGATTTAAAAAAATTTTTTTTAGTTCATCTTTTCTTGTTAACTTTACTGCATTTTTTTACCAAATACGTTTTTATGAACATATATGGAGATGCGGGAAAGTATCCAATCTTAACATTTCCCTTCCGATGCAAAAAAAAGTCGCGCGTTCCGGTGTTGTGTTTTGAATACACATTAATACACATGTAAAAATGAGCGACATAAATCGGAAAAATAAGAATATTCATAGCCAATCGCTTAAATTAATTAAATTTGAAGTCAAACGTAATAATAATTGAAATTTAATTGCTGAAAACATGAAAAAATATCGGCCGACGTTAACAAAACGGGCGCAGATACCACTTCATATGGATGCCCGCGAGCTACTCAGACGGGACTCGGAACACTTACACTGTGAATGTTATACCTCGAAAGAAGAAACGACCGCGAACTGAAATTATATTTCTTGCGTTCCCATATACCGAAGTAGAGTGAGACGTGAATAGCGTCGCGTCCTCACCCATAGCGGTTTTTTAGAATTAATATACCTACGTCACACACTGGCACACGTTTGATTGTATTGATGAATTTATTCCCGATTTTCACAAAATATCTCTGATGTGGCCGATAAGTGCTAATTATTATAAATATTATTTGTTCATTTGATGCGTAAATTTATGACGCAGAAATACCTAACTACCTCGAACGAAAGCCGGCTGGCTACTAAAAAGAGACAAGCGAGTGAACTGAGATTCTATTTTTTGCGTTTCCATATACCGAACTAGAGTGAGAGTGAGACGTGAATAGCGTCGCTTTCTCACCCATGGCGGTTTTTTAGAATGAATATACTACATCACACACTTGCACACGTTTGATTGTATTGGTGAATTTATTCCCGATTTTCACAAAATATCTCTGATGTGTCCGATAAGTGCCAATTGTTATAAATATTATTTTTTCACTCGATGCCTAAATGTATGACGGAGAATATACCTAAAATCTGAACCCAGTATTTATTATATTTATAGAGATATAACAGTTTTTAGAAGGAATGTGTACTAGTTACACATCACAGGGAAAGAAGGTTTAAGGTCATTGTCAGTATCTTTTTATCCGGACACTCTTCCGGACAAATTTATAGAGATATAAAAGTTTTTAGAAGGAATGTGTACTAGGTACACATCACAGGGAAGGAAGGGTTAAGCGATTGTCATTATCTTTTTATCCGGACACTCAACTTCTGCATAATTATTTTGTATTAATTTTAATTTGTTAATAATAGTTGGTTGGACTTATAAGTAAGAACATCCTTGATAAAAGTCTACTTTCTAAACGTCAACTTTATAAATTATACTTTAATAATTGTCAACAAAAGTTTCCAACAACCATTAAGGATTCTCACACTAAAAAAATGATCTATTTCACCCTTAAATAATACATTCTTCTATCCCACTCCTAGGAAGGCGTGCAGTGGTACATCACGCCGAATATATAAAACGTATGAAGTTAGAAAAGTTGTAACATTTATTTCGGGCTCGCGTGTTAGATATGCGTGAAAATTTCGACAGTTGTATTAAATAATAGCAGTAAAGGGTGAGTTAAGACCGATTTGTCTCTATTTCTTGAAAACTCTGAAACTTTCTTCAGAAATTTCAGGAATTCTATCCTTGAGCAAATATTTAAAAACGAAACCTAAACGTGCGTTCGCCGTTACTTCCTCTATGAGGTGAATGATTTAAACTTTATTTTTCCCTTGTTATTTAATTTTTTACTATCAATTATTTTTTACCTTTACGAAAATCACTATTCAACTCTCCTCATGAGATGAAATCATTTTTCAATTATCTTCATAGCTAGTGGCCGTGGTCTAATAGAAAAGCATTCGCGATAAACATTCTCGCCGTAAGTTCGATTCCAGGCGGATTCACTTCCTGACGAACTCCTTTAATTTTAGACGATTTTTCGTTTGAATGTATATTATTTCTGTGGCGTTATGGTGGAAGTTGATATGTCCATTGTACGACTTGATAATACTGCGATTTCGTGAGGAGTTTAGGAACAAGGACAATTTTTATTTCAAGCAAGTCCCATCTTGTTTCTCTACCACCATCATGATGTAAGGACATATGGTATCTTGATGAAAATTAGCTTAACACATGGAAGGGTCATATACATATACTATATCTGTGACGTTATGGCACAAGTTGATTTTACCTTAGTTTACAGGAGAAGCAATATTAACTTTAATAAGCTGTTAAAATCAGTGCAAATAAGCATTTTTTAAGTTTTTCCAAACAATATACATTTTGTTTGGATAATGACTGACACACTAAGTTTTGCCACAACGTGCTGAGAAATATTTTCTATAAATTGGTAGAATAAACACAAAATAACAAAAAACGGACATATCAACTTCTGCCATAACGCCACAGATTTGTACCTTATATTTGTACCTTATATTCTGCTTATCATAAAGCTTTATCCTGATTATCATAATTTATTATAGCGCTTTTAATCAATACTGAAATAGCGCTTTATAAAGCTCGGCCTATCGGAACGTTGCAGCAGATAAAATAAACCGATTGTCTTGAAAGTTTAATTCCCTCACACTCGGAACTTTGGGCTTCATCTGTTAGTCTGTTCGCTCAAGTGCAAAAGCTTACAAATAATAAACAAATACACGCCCAGACGTTTTGCATCAACAAGATAACTGGCAATCATACTTGATCACGAGGGATAGTCTATCAGTATTGGTAAAGAATGGAGAAGTATACATTCTACCAGATAACGTAGATTCGAGGATTTAAAATGTGGATCTACAGACGTATCCTCAAGATTCCCTGGACACATCGTCTTATAAATGTGGAAGTACTTGCTCGTTGTAAATGCGAATTTGCTTTGGACCCGGCATGTGATACGCATGGGCGATCATAGATTCCCAAAACGCGTATTGTACGGGGAAATGGTGGGCAAGGGAAGAGTTGGTGGGCAGAGGAAGCGCTATAAGGACAGTCTGTGAGAGTCGCTTACTTTGTGCGGGGCACCTGATGACTGGGAGCAGGTGACTCAGGACCGTGAGGGGTGGAGAACTGTATGTTCTCGGTCTGATGGCGTCTCAGCGGCTAGACGTGTGAGAAACAGTCAACGCGCTACGAACATGCGTCAGCATGGGCAGGCGGCTCAGCAGGGTCCATATGTCTGTGACATTTGCGGGAGGGAGTACGCATCTAGGATCGGGCTATTTTCTCATAGAAGATCACATGATCGACGTAGAAGAACGGTTCAAGATTAATGTTGGAGTGGCGAGGGGATCCTTGACTACGAGGCCCGGGAATGACGATGACTTTCTCGTATGTATCATATAATATAAAGACCGAGAACTGTTTAAAATTGTGAAGACTCGCAAGTTGCAGTGTCTCAATTTAATGACGATGGACACAAGATACATTATTACACAATTGATCATCCAGAGAAAAATAACAAATGAAACGGACGAAAACCTCGCATGACTGTTTTGTGAACAACAACAAAAGTTCAAAAGAATAACGTCACTAGAACTAGTGCGTTTTACAAATTAGATATACTGGCCATCCCAAAATGTAGCAAACATGGCCCTCAAAGATGGTCCTTACTGGATGTTATCATGACTTCCATCAAAAGTATTGCGCTGGTATTGTTGCGTTTAACCGATCGGAGACATTAAAATACGAAATGAAAATCAGGAAAACATTTTGGGGGTGAGGGTATGTGGATCTACAATTTAACTCTTAAGCCACCTTAAATCACACTGGATAGACTGACAATTAAACCCTTCTGAATTATATAACTTAATAAATACTTGTATAATCCTGTCGTTGTATAAAGCCTAAACAAAGTTTATGTAAGCAAAGTCAAACTGCAGAAGCTCTGGTCTTAATCTTCCAATATCTACTATTAAGTTGTACCAGGTAGATTTAAAGCTTTATATAAATCACCGCGGTTCTGTTTAGTTTACGCGTTTCGTTAATCACCCCTTTCCACGGAATGTTTCGTGATGATGACACCAGGAAGTGTGGAGTATATCCCGTTCGGGATGTGAACACCCTCCCACCCCCTCGCTGACTGATGTTCTGGTCAGCCCATTTACGTTTATCGTTGCATGTGCTGATACATTTCTGCGAGGGGTAGAGCATTTTTCATCACTTATCACACAGTTTTTATTTTGTCAGTTATGGAATTGGGTGTTTTACTAAAAATGAAAACTTGGTTACTGTGTTTAGCTTTTTTTTTGTTTTTATCTTCTTTGTAAACAGTTTCTATCTTTGTTGTTGTATTGTTTATACCAATTAGTTTTTAGTTACTCTCTTTTGAATTCATTTGTACAATATTTAAATACAGCTTTGCTGTTTGAGGACAATGTTTTTGAGAGAAAATCGATTGAAGCTATCGATAGTTCTATTGCTATTGGGAATAAAGACGTCGTTTTATTAACCTTTCCTTTCCTGTATTGGGTATCTTCTACACGTTGCTTCTAATAACCATCAATATCTCTATAAATATAATAAATACAAGGTTAATATTTTAGGTATTCCTCCTTAATATATTTACGCATTGATTTAAAAAATAATATTAATAATAATCAGAATTTATCGACTACATCGAGGTGTTTTGTAAAGATCGAAAACAAATTCGCATTTAAACGCTGCGAGTGCCTCGTCTTGACGATAGGTGAATAGTATGCGGGAAGCGCGACACTATATTCGCATCTCACTCTTGCATACTAGACTGAATTGCGAGAACCTGAATTGTCTCAACGTCGCAAGCAAAGGCGTAAGCGCCGGGATATGCGACTGACGTTCCGCGCCACTAATAGCTTCTAGGCTTGCAAATAGGTTAGACGTACACCCGTTCCGTGAGCGTTGCTAGATGGTTTTTTAATGTTTTCAGCAAATAAATCTCAATTATCATAATTTTTAACTTCAATTATAATTAATTAAGGGGATTATCTATGAATGTTCTTATTTTTCCGATTTAAAATCGCTAATTTTTGATTGCGTACTCACTACCCAACACCGGAGCACGCGTATTATTTTTATCACCGTAAGGGAAGGGTTAACAAAGAAAAAAATAAAATAAATTCTTAAAAAAGGATAGACCATAATGGTGCAATGAACAAAGTGTAAAAGTGTCCACCTTGTTGTATAAAAGACAAACCTGGATATTAAGGAATAATAAAAATAAAAGGACCACTTATACAGTGCCGTTCAGAGAGCCAACTCTCCTCAAATGCACTCTAACTCAAAATTTGAACCCACTATTATTTACAAATTTTAAATATTACGAAATAAATATACACACTCATAAGATACATACATGTACACATATAAGTTAAATGTAAAGATAGGAAGATAGGGGTTGAATAGTAAGGGAGTATAAGTACGGTAGAAATGGGTTCTTGCGAAGAATATCTGATATTCAAACGTAACATAGATAGAGCAATGACTAGATTAGGGATGACGATTTGTAAGAGTAAGATGTCATAAGCAGAATCAAGATAGGAAGCTTGAGATAGTTTGGACATGTTACGAGAATGAGTAATGAAAGTTTTACTTAACAATTATATAATACACGTCTTAAATGTTTGGTGTGCGAGGAGGGGTTTTAAACCACTGGTCTTACAATACTAAAGCATAAAGAAAAGCGTCTTTATAATACTTAAGCATAGAGAAAAGCGTCTTTATAATACTAAAGCAAAGAGAAAAGCGTCTTTATAATACTAAAGCAAAGAGAATAGCGTCTTTATAATACTAAAGCGTTTTTATAATACTAAAGCATAGAGAAAAGCGTCATTATATAGTAATACAACAGCAAAGAATAATACAACAGCAACAGCAATAATACAACAGCAAAGAAAAAAGTCTCTTTATAATACTAAAGCATAGAGAAAAACGTCTTTATAATACTAAAGCAAAGAGAATAGCGTCTTTCTAATGCTAAAGCATAGAGAAAAGCGTTTACTTTATAATACTTTACTTTACTTACAATACGTTTACTTTACTTTATAATACTAAAATACTAATTTATAATACTTTACTTTACTATAATATGTTTACTTTACTTTATAATACTAAAATACTAAAGCATAGAGAAAAGCGTTTACTTTACTTTACTTATAATACGTTTACTTTACTTTATAATACTAAAATACTAATTTATTATACTTTACTATAATACGTTTACTTTAATTTATAATACTAAAATACTAAAGCATAGAGAAAAGCGTCTTTATAATACTAAAGCAAAGAGAAAAGTGTTTTTATAATACTAAAGCATAGAGAAAAGCGTCTTTATATAGTAATACAACAGCAAAGAATAATACAACAGCAATAATACAACAGCAAAGAAAAAAGTGTCTTTATAATACTAAAGCAAAGAAAAAAGCGTTTTTATAATACTAAAGCATAGAGAAAAGCGTCTTTATAATACTAAAGCAAAGAGAAAAGCGTCTTTATAATACTAAAGAATAGATAAAAGCGTCTTTATAACACTAAAGCATAGAGAAAAATAAAAAAAGTCTTCGACAATAACGTAAGCTTGTTGAAGTTTGGTAATATTTTGTGGCATACATTCATATATTGAACTAAAATATACATAAAATTATTAAATAATTTTAAAACAATGACTGTAATTTATTATTACAACTGCTTTTTTTATCTTCATGCTAGTTTATGATAAAGTTTTGTATTTTTTGTCAATAATTTTAAGTACTTGTATAACCTGTCACATGTTCATTTGTATATACAGACACTGTTGTGTCGTTAGTTAAATAAAATAAATATCCGAAGCAGTCCCGTTCAAAAGAGTTAAGGCCTTTCCAACAGGCATAGAGGCTGGAAGACCCGTTCTTGCGTATGTTATTGAGAACAGTTCTTGCCGGCGCAGTCTAGTGTAATTGTTAGGGACATTTAACGCTAATCTTTGTAGTAATGCTGGACAGCTCACAACTCCCCGAACGAGTCTGACAACGTATACCATAAGACGCAGATCTCTTCTTACGCTTAAGGAGTTATACCCGATCATGCATCAGCAGAAACTGAGTAGGATAAAGCCATGGATAGACACCAAACTCACTCATCTAGAGACATCGTAGATAATTTTTTTTGTACCTTCACCACCATGAGTGAGTTCTGCGCCCCCAACGGGTTCAAATGCAAGCATTGCTTTCTAGTTTGCTTAATATCAATGAATTAAACAACGTTTTGGGCACCATTTGGTTTTCAAGCGACTTAGAGATTCTTATTACAAATCCTACGAGAGTTGTACAAATATTTGACGTAAGTCATTTCCTTTTTTGTTCTTTTAATTTACGAAAATTTTCTTTTATTGTAGTTTGGGACTATTTTAGGAAAAAGAAGTAATATTTATTTTTGTACCCGCACAATCACTGCAAAGTCCCCTTTATTGAGATAAAAATCGAGGAGACCCGACGCTTGAGTCATAATGCCAGTTTATTTTGAAAAATTATACTTGATCGAATGGAATTCTTAGAGAAGATATTTCGATTGAACAGGACCGGTCCTAATTTTCAGATGATCTACTCTTGAGCATTGTTCTGAAAATCTTCTCAGGATATATAAATGTTTATTTTATTAACTATGACAGTTTGCTTTATACTAACGACCTGGTTGGTTGGTTCGATTCCTGTTGGCAGCTAAATTATGAAAACAATTTTGGGTCTATTTTTCCCTTCATGCATTTTTAATTTTAATGTGCGGTGTACAACATGCTGGGTTAATAACTAAGTAGAAATCTATTACAACCAATCATATAATTAATTATTTAACACAGTTTTGTGTGAAAGGTAGAGAATTTAAATTATTGATGTTTACCCTACCTTCCCTGTGATGTGTAACTAGTACACATTGCTTCTAAAAACTTTAATATCTCTATAAATATAATAAATTCTGGGTTCAGATTTTAGGTATCCTTCCGTAATACATTTACGCATTGAATGAAAAAATAATATTAATAATAATGAGCACTTATCGGCCACATCAGAGATATTTTGTGAAAATTGGGAATAAATTCACCAATACAATCAAACGTGTGCCAGTGTGTGATGTAGATATATTCATTCTAAAAACCGCTATGGGTGAAGAAACGTCACTATTCACGTCTCACTTTCACTCTAGTTCGGTATATAGGAACGCAAGAAATAGAATCTCAGTTCGCCGTTGTTTCTTCTTTCGAGGTATAGCATACACAGCGTTAGTGTTCCGAGTTCCGTCTCAGTAGCTCGCGGGCATCCATATGAGGTGGTTTCTGTGCCCGTTTTGTTAACGTCGGCCGATGTTTTTTCATGTTTTCAGCAATTAAATTTCAATAATTATCCCTTTTGGCTTCAAATTTAATTTATTTAAGCGATTGGCTATGAATATTCTAATTTTTCCGATTTTAAATCGCTCATTTTTACATGTGTATTGAATACACAGCACAAGAACGCGCGATTTTTTAGCACCGGAAGGGAAATATTTAAAAGAACTGTACACTAGCAAAAAACGAATAAAAAATTAATGCAAATTCAATAATAATGTATTCATCAATGAAAAAGGGAAGTCAAAGGATATTGGGAAGAAAGATTGTAGAAAACCAGAAAAGACACGCAATATCACTGAAAGGGGATAACACCCTTTTTGCTTGCAGATGGAATACATGGATCTTACCAACTCGATAATGGAGATCGCCAGAACTTTCATATAAAACTAATTTATTTGAAATAATTCTCGTGTTATTGAAATATTATAAATTCCTAAATTTAACATTGATTTAACCTGTTCACCGCGTTAAAAATCAAATTCCACGAATCCTGTGCGCGGCACAATTTCAGCGTTTTTTAATTTCTAAGTTTAAACACATATTTTGTTTAGAACCACTGATATTTGATTACAACACCAAGTAAACATGACACTTAAGTAATTTTCTGATAATAAATAATAGTCATTACTCTTAAGGAGACTCATTAAATAAAGGAGATAAACTTAACATTACGTAAAATAAACAAAGGAATGCTACGATCAAATCAATGCTTCATGACACTCACCCGATCAAATGCATATAGCACTAGTAATGTTTATTTACGTAAGAGAGACTTAGTAATGTTTATTTACGTAAGAGAGACTCATCGCAGGACTCGATCCGCGCGACAGGTCGTTAATGCTGGAAATATTGAGAAACCAAAAAAATTCGGCGCTCTGTTTATTCAACAATATCTCATAAACTAATATATTATTTGACAAGGTTTTCTGAGATGTCGCTAGAATAAAGATTATTTTAAATTTTAGTTCAATTTTTATTCCGGTTTTGTGTCAATTTTTTTAAGTATTTGTGATTTGAAACTTGGATTGTCGTCAGATCACAGGCGTTTGTGCTCCCCGCGGGGAACACGTTAAATAAATTTTACACCAATACAGTGTAAAATTTTAAAAGTTACATATATTATTGCTTAATCAGTTTGCATTTACTTGACAAACCAATCAATCTACGACGTAAACTGATTTTTGGCATTTTTTTAAATACCATATAAAGGGTATTTCTTGTATAAAACACAGATGGCGTCGCGAACTTGCCTGGGACTTATGACATTTGAGAAGTATAATGTATGGCATTGGTAAAAATGGAGTTGTATACAATATAACAACGCGTTCAAATTGAGAATTATTGTATCTATTGTAATCTCCGGAAACGGTGATGTTAATTGGCCACCAAGATCATGTGATCTGACACCGTTGGACTATTTTCTCTGGGGTTACGTGAAAATCCAGGTCTATAAGAATGACCCCCAATCAATTCCTGAGCTGAAGGACGAAATTATTCACGTTATTGGTGAGTTAGAACCGCAATTATGCGAAAATGTCATCGAAAATTTTGACAAAAGAATGAACATCTGTGGCGCTGCGAGAGGTCCACCTCTCGCAAAAATCCAGGTCTATAAGAATATCTCTAATCAATTCCTGAGCTGAAGGACGAAATTAATCGCGTTACTGGTGAGAACCGCAATTATGCTAAAATTCATCGAAAATTTTGACAAAAGAGTGGACATCTGTTGAACTGCAAAAAGTGGATATTTGGCGGATAATTTTTTTTATTTAATTGTCATACATTATACTTTAATGACCAATAAAAAGTTTTTTTTAAATCAAAGCAAACTGTGTGTTTTATTCAAGAGTTAAAAAAATTATTAAAAAAACCGCTCAATTTGAAAGAACCTTTACAATGAACTTTAAATTTGGTGTCAAATTATCGATAATAACCTAGTAAGCTGAAATAACTACTCAAGCAATAGAAAAAAATATATGAAACTAAGAAACAAATTTTTGATTTATCTTTAAATAATAATTGAATTCCTTAAGCCAGCCCTGATAACGGCGGAATAATATGATCTCCATCCCCTGACTGCCGGAAGGCTGAAGATTGATCTTAAAAAACCCTCATTGCGGTGGAAATCTTTATTTGAAACGGATTTGGGAGCCAGCGGCAGAGACGGCGCAGAGTCTGGCATGTGCCTATTGCCAAAATCCACCCTGAGATTGAGACCAATTCTGGAATTATTTTTGCCAATCTTTGAATGTAACTCTTCATTTTTAGAATAAAAGGAAGGTTTTTGGTAAGTCTACATGCGTTGGGGGTTTAAACCTATCTTATTCATTTTCTATCTTATTGTAGATGTTGATTTCACAATTCATCTATAAATTTTAATAGTTTTTTTTATGAAATATGAAAATCACTGACAATACCGGCTATTGGGTGGGGTGTCATGTCAAGATTTTTTTTTTATTAACCTTTCCTTCCCTGTGTTGGGTATCTTCTACACGTTGCCTCTAATAACCATCAATATCTCTATAAATATAATAAATACAAGGTTAAGATTTTAGGTATTCCTCCATAATATATTTACGCATTGATTTAAAAAATAATATTAATAATAATCAGAATTTATCGACTACATCGTAAGTATTTCGTGAATATCGGAAACAAATTCGCATTTAAACGCTGTGAGTGCCTCGATCTTGGGTCTTGACGATAGGTGAAAAGTATGCGGGAAGCGCGACACTATATTCGCATCTCACTTTTGCATACGTCACTGAATAGCGAGGAGCTCAATTGTCTCAACCTCGCAAGTGTGAGCCACGCCCGAGTTAGCCACCAACCCTGCCGCGCCGCAGTAGCTGTTGAGCTGGCAACGAGACTAGATCTATGCCCGTTCCGTGAGCGTTGCCAGATGGTTTTTTAATGTTTTCAGTAAATAAATCTCAATTATTATAATTTTTAACTTCAATTATAATTAATTAAGAGGATTATCTATGAATGTTCTTATTTTTCCGATTTAAAATCGCTAATTTTTTATTGCGTACTCACTACCCAACACCGGAGCACGCGTATTATTTTTATCACCGTAAGGGAAGGATTAAACAAAGTAAATTATTCTACAAACATTTGTCAAGGCTATACCTATATACACATTTATTCTCGTACTTAACTAATCTTAATTATATGTTATCATTTATGAACTTACTTAATCTTATTTTCCTACATATCATTTTATTTTATTTATTCAATCTTAATATATGATTTCTTAGAAATAATTAACACCTACATACTACTTATAACTAGATAACAATTCTTACACTAATTATTTAGCAATTTAAATACTTAATAATAAATAACGTTTTTATTTCACTAATAATAATAAAATTACAATTTATATATTTCCATTTAGAAAACAGACACCCGTCATCGCATCAAGGGTGCTTAGTGCCCGAGTATTATTATCCGATGATCTATTTTACTAGATTGGGAACCTTTACTATTTTTAATACCGTCGAAAATCGAACCTGAAACTCTCAGGTGGAAGTCAAACGTCTTACCAACTAAGCAACGGAGGTCTACTTCTACAGCATTATTATTACACTGCAGATGTTGGCAAACATATTGGCATCATTCACCGTCTCACTTTCAATTCTACTTTCTTTCAGAACACGGAGGTTTTCTTCGATCAGGTGGTGAGAATTTTCTTTGTACTAGTTGCAATCCGTGAAATATTCACGGAAGTAAAACAAATTCTACATTTATGAAAAAATATATATTCATAGATGTAGAATTTGTTTATATATATATAATTTATACATCGTCCCCTTTTATACTGGTTCAAAAATTGTTAGCTAGGTATTTTAAATTCGTTCAGTATAGTTTCCATTTTTTTCATTTATCACGGACCCACCGAGATTCAAATTTCGAATTACTTTCGGAGAGAATCCAAGTATTCCTCTCTCGCTCTCTTGTATTCAAAATTCGACTCTCGTATTCTTTCTTTGGTGACAACCGTCGTATGGGTTTTGACCTATTTATACTATGACGAGTTGCAACCCGTGAAATATTCACGGAAGTAAAACAAATTCTACATTTATGAAAATATACGAGGCGTATCCAGAAAGTAAGTGTACTGAGGCTCTCACGACCGGATGAATTTTATTTTTCGACATGTTGGCTACACTTCCGTGTAGCCTGACCCTTCCCCTCCACAACGAGACCAGTTCGAGGTCAGTACGTTGAGAAGTGTTGACGCGACAACACGTTTCGTGAAAAATGTAAATCCAATCTCCCGCTAAGTGCGAAATACGGGGCGTCATCCGTTATCTCGTTTGGAAGGAAAAACCTCCGGTTGAGGTTTATAATGAAGTGAAAACTGCGTATGGTGATAAAGCTATGAATCGTTCGAGTGTGTACAAGTGGTGTTGCGAGTTTAAAAACGGTCGTACGTCTGCGCATGATGATCAGAGGAGAGGAAGACCTTCAATTGTGACTGACGAAATTGTTTTGGGACTGTCAAGGCATAATTTTAATTGAATATATGCCTTAAGGGGAGACCATCAACTCTGCAAGATACTGTGAGACCCTAAAAAAATTGCGGAGGGTGATTCAGAACAAGAGGAGAGGCATGCTGACAAAGGGAGTCTGCCTGCTGCACGACAATGCAAGACCACACACGGCCAACGCCACGAAGGCACTGCTCGCCTCGTTTAAATGGGATGTCCTGAACCATCCCGCGCATTCCCCTGACCTAGCACCTTCAGATTACTATCCCTTTACCTCCCTGAAGCTGCACATGGGTGAAAAAAGGTTTTCAACCGACGAGGAGGTAAATGAGGAGGTGGAGAAGTGGACGGAGGGGTTGGCGGGAAACTACTTCGAGGAAGGCATCAAAAAGTTGATACCCCACTTCACCACCTGCATTGAGAGGAATGGCGACTATGTCGAAAAATAGCTTAAATATGTACTACGGTAACCACGTAATTTTTTTGTTTAAATAAAAAAAATTGTAACCTACAAAAATTCAGTACACTTACTTTCTGGACTTACCTAGTATATTCATAAATGTAAAATGTGTTTATATATAAAATATCATTAATACATCGTTCCCTTTTACACCGGTTCAAAAATTGTAAGCTAGGTATTTAAAATTCGTTCAGTATAGTTTCCATCTTTTCATTTATCACGGACCCACCGAGATTCAAATTTCGAATAACTTTCGGAGAGAATCCAAGTATTCCTCTCTCGCTCTCTTGTATTCCAAATTCAATTCTCATATTCTTTCTTTGGTGACAGCCGTCGTATGGGTTTAGGCCTATTTACTATGTACTATGATACTAAAGTGCCTCATTATACGCATCTTTATTTACGATTTGAAAAGTACACTTGCTGTTGAACTAGCTTCCAAGAGTTATCAGATGTGACCTATCCTTATTTAGGTTTAAGAGTTATTTACGTTTATACAATGTGTTTTACCGTTTAATAGATATTTACGTTTATATTATACAATGTATTTACAGGAGCATTTCAAAGGAACTAAATTTGGTTGCTCGTGATGGAATCTTGATTCGAATATTAACATAATATATGCAAGTACAGCTTAGACGTGACCTAGTTAGCGAGACGCTTGTATTATTAAAAATTTTAATTGAAAAAAGAGTCTCAGATTGGTTTAAGTGTTTGCCAGCTAAACGTTACTCGCACGCGCTAGACGTTACTCGCACGCGCTAGACGTTACTCGCACGCGCTAGACGTTACTCGCACGCGCTAAACGTTACTCGCACGCGCTAGACGTGCACGAATACTGTTACCTCTCCAAGTTTTATAGTATTTTCTACACTTAAGATGATGATGACGAACTGTGAGTTATGTGCCGGCTCCAGTTTTAAGTCTAAAGGTCGATTATTGCACTCTTAAACATATCCGCATCACAAATTTAAGTCTAAGGGTGAATTATGGCACTCTTAAACATATCCGCATCACGAATTTAAGCCTAAGGGTCGATTATGGCAATCTTAAAAATATCCGCATCATGAATTAAACTCTAAGGTTCGATTATGGCACTCTTAAACATATCCGCATCACGAATTTAAGCCTAAGGGTCGATTATGGCCCTCTTAAACATACCCACATCACGAATTTAAGTCTAAGGGTCGATTATGGCACTCTTAAACATATCCACATCACGAATTTAAGTCTAAGGGTCGATTATGGCACTCTTAAACATATCCACATCACGAATTTAAGTCTAAGGGTCGATTATGGCACTCTTAAACATATCCGCACGATAAATTGATTCAATATTTCATTCATGCGACGTACCGCATGAATGAAATGTTGAATCAATTTAACACTTCTTCAGAGAATCAATTTAAGACCTCTTCAGATACACTAAAAAAAACTGTTTGAGATGATTGAATGATAAATTATATACTTAAATGTTTTTACCATATAATTTAGTCGCATACTTTAATCAGGAAAAAAAACAATAAATAAAAAAAAAATTACGTTTATTTTCTTAAAGCGTTCAGTATATACGCACATCTATTTTTTTACTTCGTTTAATCTTGAGAAGACTAATTTAAGAGAGTTTTATTAAACTGGGGAAGGCAACCCTTGAACGAAGGTTGTTCATTCTGCATCCCTTAGAGATTAGAGGGATCAAGACTTGATCTACGTTATTTGCCCTACTTGGAAAGAGGTTTGAAGAGAATTTTTAGAATCGAATATCGTTTTACGACAAAAAACATCTTTGATTTCGCTAATAAAGGCATCACACATCCTTTAAAGTTTAAAGTGTGATATCTATATTGATGTTGAAGAGTACATGTAAACCATACAAACATAAATTCGTCATTTTGTAGAAAGAAACACTTCTACGATATAATAAGCAGTCACATTTTGTAGATCGAGACACTTCTACGATAGAAAAAGCAGTCATATTTTGTAGATAGAGACACTCCTACGATATAGTAAGCAGTCACATTTTATAGATAGACATACTTCTACGATAGAATAAGCAGTCTAATTTTGTAGATAGATACACTTCTACGATAGAATAAACAGTCACATTTTGTAGATAGAGACACTTCTACGATATAATAAAAAGTCATATTTTGTAGATAGAGACACTTCTACGATATAATAAACGGTCACATTTTGTAAATAGAGACACTTCTACGATAGAATAAACAGTCACATTTTTTAGATAGAGACACTTCTAAGATAGAATAAACAGTCACATTTTGTAGATAGAGACACTTCTACGATATAATAAATAGTCATATTTTGTAGATAGAGACACTTCTACGATATAATAAACGGTCACATTTTGTAAATAGAGACACTTCTACGATAGAATAAACAGTCACATTTTTTAGATGGAGACACGTATACGATAGAATAAGCAGTCACATTTTGTACTTCTACGATATAATAAGCAGTCCCATTTTGTAGATAGAGACACTTCTACGATAGAATAAGCAGTCACATTGTGTAGGTAGAGACACTTCTACGACATAATAAGCAGTCACATTTTGTAGATAGAGACACTTCTGCGATAGAATAAAGTTACATTTTGAATAACAAATGAAATTTTTCTTCCTCTAATACTGAACAACTTAGTAAAAATATTCACATTTTGTCTTCGTAACATTAATACATACATAATATCGCACCGTCTCCTTGTTGGGGTAGGCAGATATGACAGAACGCCAGACTTTCCTACTATCTGCCACATCCATACACATTACCCTACAACTCCCACGAATTCTTCTTACGTCTTATATTTCTTTATTTCACAATATAATTCAAAACATGTTTCCCTTGGTCTTCCACTACTAGTCTTCCTGTCACATGTGTACTGAATATTTATTTGTAGTTCTTTCTTCTTTAATTCGTTCCACTTTTCTAAATGTCGGTAGTATTTATGGATTTGCTTTTTTTCTGCCATCTATTTATTTTCTGTTTTTTTTTTATTCTGCATTTTTCCTCTTATTCTACATGTGCAATGGTGTGTGCTGAAAAACATCTGGTGTCCTCGCCCCATATTGGTGGGATGTATTTTGGCGAGGGGTGGGGGTGGTGTTATTAGATGAGACCAGACCTTTTGATTTTATGTGTTTTTGAAGTGTATTTTAATATGTTATGTTCATACTATATGGATACAGAGGTCAGTACCAGCTGGTGAAATAATATTTGCCATGTACCGTATTGAGGTCTTTTAACATAATACTTATGCACCCCCGTGGGTAGATCAAAAGAGAATATCTTAGGGTGGAGGATTGGCATTGTGAATCCACCATTATTCATGGGTGGCTACAATCAATATTGCACCTGATGGTTTGTTCACTATCACCCGTTAATTACAATAATGATAATAAATTGACAATTTATATAGCGCCGTTTAAACACCAAACTCTCCTCAAGGGGGCTTTAAATCAGGACTCGAACCTCCTTTTGTCGAAAGATTAAAAATATTACAAAACAAATATATAAACGAGTACTTTGAGTGTAAGGGTAGGAAGGTAGCGGCTGCGGCTATTAGATTAAGAACTTCTTATCAGATTAAGAACTTAGATTAAGAAAAATATATTTGGTAGAAAATTCGCATAAAACTTGCAGCAGGAATCCGAACTACAAAGAAGACTTTGTTGATCTACCGATATGTGATAGTAACACATTTGGCTTTAGGTTTAGTATATGTTTGTAGTGTTTACATAACACGATAAATTGTGATAAAACCTTCCTAAAATAATTGTGTTCAAGAGCTTTTTAAAGATGCACATGCCATTCATATTTCTTACATTAAAAGGTTGATGAAGATCGATCCAATTAAAATATTACTCGAGAAAATTTCTAAGACATATTATAAAGGCCTCGGCCACACAGGTAGGAGCCTCGCTTGATGCTTAGAGCTACGCTGCGAGCTACGCTGTGAGCTAGGCGACCTATTCTAGCGAACCAACGCATCGCATACTATCGCAATGGCCACACGGCATGACGATTAGTCACCGAGTGAATCTCCTAGCGCACAGACGTGTTGGTCAATTTTATTGTGTCACCGTAATTTTACAAGATGTCGGAAGTTTTAATAACAGCTGTGTATAAAAGGGAGCCTTTGTGGAACACATCGAGCAAATTATACAAAAATGTACCTGTAATAAAATCACTTTGGAATGAAGTTGCACAGGAAGTAAATAAAGATGGTAAGTTGTAATGAAATGGGTTAGTTTTGAGAGTAGCATCGTGTGTTAACTCAACCGCTTCCAACTGTTAAATGGATTTGTGCGTATCACTTTGGTGTGGCTATGCATGAAGTCACCTGGTATATGAGTCACGTAAAACCTAGCTTAGCACCTATCGAAGCACTTTGGTGTGACCTCGGCCTAAAGGACTTGAATACAAAGAGACAAAGTTTGAAATCAATCATTTCGCAACACTTGATCCAGAATAGATTTATTTGCACGGAAGAAGACGTACGGAAGGGAATTCGCAATGCCATCGCATTAACGTATTTTTGGGCTGATAGGATGTAGAACTGTTGTCGACTACATTAGTATAGTTTCTTAATTTCATCCTTCTTCTGCCATGTCCAAGCTTTACTTGGAAGCGGACACATTGAGTATCATTTAAGTGTTAAATAATTCACTATCAAATAGTTTAATAAGACAATATTTAATAAAACACATAGACGTTCAATAGAAAATCATTAGAAGTTCTATTAAAATGAATCAGGTTTAATGTCAATGAATAATTTAATGCGTCAGAGGAACGATGGCCGAGACCCCACACTACTGAAGAGTTTTAACACCCGGAGTATCGTTACCAATTAACTGACTTCATAAACTGTGAAATTTATAGTTTATGTTTGAAATTCGATAGTTTTGTCAGTATTATTAAACAGTGCTTTTCAAATTGTTCACTATTCGAAGTTTTTAAAATCTTCTTATTATCGATAACGGATTTTTCCCCAAGGCCTCGGCCGCACAGGTAGGAGCCTCGCTTGATGCTTAGAGCTACGCTGCGAGTTAGGTGACATATCCTAGCGAACCAACGCATCGCATACTATCGCAATGACCACACGGCATGACGATTAGTCACCGAGTGAATCTCCTAGCGAACAGACGTGTTGGTTAATTTTATTGTGTCACCGTGATTTTACAAGATGGCGGAAGTTTTAATAACAGCTGTGTATAAAAGGGAGCCGTTGTGGAACACATCGAGCAAATTATATGATACAAAAATGTACCTATTGTACGAGTATAATAAAATCACTTTGGAATGAAGTTCCACAGGAAGTAAATAAAGATACGGTAAGTTGTAATGAAATGGGTTAGTTTTGAGAGTGGCATCGTGTGTTGACTCAACCGCTCCCAACTGTTATATGGATTTGTGCGTAGCACTTTGGTGTGGCCATGCATGAAGACCTAGTATATGAGTCACGTAAAACACACAGGTAGGAGCCTCGCTTGATGCTTAGAGCTACGCTGCGAGCTAGGCGACATATCCTAGCGAACCAACGCATCGCATACTATCGCAATGGCCACACTGCACGCTTCGCGTCACACTACATGACGATTAGTCACCGAGTGAATCTCCTAGCGAACAGACGTATTGGTTAATTTTATTGTGTCACCGTGATTTAACAAGATGACGGAAGTCATTTTACAAGATGACGGACTACCAGGAACAAAGATGCTTACTCTCAGGTGATAGTCAACGTTTGGGGGACCTGATATGACACTAGGAAGAGGAAGAGAAGAACTACAAGTGTTCTTCTTTTTTTTCACTGACTTCTATTTGAATATGGCTTCTGGTGAGGCAGACGCCACACCATTAGACGATGGGAAAGGAAATGTTACTTACAGGTGGTGAATGTGCAGGGGTTCATACAATGGTCTGAGCTCTGCATGAACCAAGACGCTGGAGCTTCGTTCGGGCTGAAAAGATCGACGCAGGCACCTCATGGCAAACGAAAACACTTATTGTAACACACGCGTTGGTGATGAGTATTGGTTGCTATTTTAAATACCTCGGCCTGCACCTTGACCGGCGACTGACGAAGAAAACCCATTTGAATACCATCAGACAGAAGGGTCACAAGGGCATAGGGCTATCAGTTCGATATTTCATCGACGCAGCTTCCTTTCACCCAAAAATAAGCTCCTCCTCTATAAAACCCTTATTCGTCCTATCTTGACCTATGCTGCACCCGTTTGGGGTAGTGTGAGCAATACGGATCACCTGAAACTCCAGAGAGTGCAGAACAAGGCATTCAAGATATCTTTTAACACCCATCCCAGAACAAATCTTACCCGACTACACGCTGAACAGCGAGAAGAAACCCTACAACACCACATCCTCGCTTGGACCGTAAAGTTCTATAAAAGCCAACAAAATCACAGCAATCCCTTAGTCGCTGCCCTGGGGGCTTACGAGAGTTAATCCGACCTACCCTTCCGTTATAAGCACAGGCTCCCGAAGCATTATCTGTTGCCTGACTAGTCCACCTACAGTATTAGCTGGGACGACCAAGGTCTGAGTGAATGTGATGGAATACAAGTAGCCTAAACGAGTGGACTTGTTTTTGCTGAATAATTAGTGTAAGAATTATTATCTAGTTATAAGTAGTATGTAGGTGTTAATTATTTCTAAGATCTCATATATTAAGATTGAATAAATAAAATAAAATGATATGTAGGAAAATAAGATGAAGTAAGTGCATAAATGATAACATATAATTAAGATTAGTTAAGTAATAAATTTGTATATAGGTATAGCCTTGACAAATGTTTGTATAGTAATTTACTTGTTTAATAAAAAAAAAATAAAAAAAATGGTTGCTATTTTTCCGATTTCGGTATCCGCTGTCACTCGGATGACGGTCCGTGCCCCACTGGTAATGCAATTTCGTTCCTTTTATTAAAATTGCAATTTTAACTCGGGTGTATTCAACAATATCACACGCGACACGGCCGAATAGTGCGGAACAACATTTTACGTCACGACGTTTTGGCGTGAACAGCCTCAGATATTGACATCTTCAACTTTACTGGAAATGTTTTTAAATTAAGTATTTTGAACTTTCTAAGTAATGGGAGTTAGTTATTTCAGCTCAACAGTTTTTTCTTATTTATAAAATTTTATTTCTCGTAATTGTATATAACTTTCTTTAAACTTTTTACATAATTGTGGTTACCCTTTATGTACAAGCATTATATAATAAATAAATCTCCATCTACCCTCTTTTTCTTCAGTCCGCCCAACGATGGTGCCAATGAGATTTCTTGTATCCTCCATTCCTTTCAAGTGGCCAACACTTGATAAGTTTCCGGCAGTTTTCATTCCAAATATGTTTTTTTCTAAATACATGCATATGAGGAAAAGTTTCTTATCTAATGCCTGCAGCCAAAATCTTCCAGCCCTTATACTCAACTATATTTTATGTACTATTTTTAATCGGAAATAATAATATGTTCAATTTCCAAATCACAGCACCCTTGGGGAGAGTCTGCTCTCTAAACGATGTTATATTCATTTTTATTTAATTATTATTATTAAAAATTAGAGAAACTGAAGGAGCTTTATGAAAAGGTCTATGGATATCAAGGGGTGTAATATAGTTATCGTAATCAAGACGTTTTGTGTTTTGTGTACGCAGTATATTTTGACACGAAAACACCATGATTAGTATATACTCGCAACACATCGATCAACGATTCCCAGGACTAACCAACAGATGGCGCATCAAATAACAAGGGACCAAAAACTTAACAGTCGGCCGGGAAGGTTATGGCCTCCGTATTTTGAGATGCGCATGGTATAATATTCATCGATCACCTTGAAAAGGGGAAAACTATCAATGGCGAATATTACATAACGTTATTGGAGCGTTTGAAGACGGGAATTGCAAAAAAAACGGCCCCATATGAAGAAAAAAAAAGTTATCTTTCATCAGCACAATGCACCGTTTCACAAGTCGATGGTAACGATGGCCAAATTGCATGAGTTGAATTTCGAATTGCTTCCGCACCCACTGTATTCTCCAGATTTGGCCACCAGCGACTATTGGCTGTTCGCAGGCCTCAAAAAGATGCTCCAGGGAAAGAGATTTGGCTCCAATGAAGAGGTGATTGCCGAAACTAACGCCTATTTTGAAACAAAAGATAAATCGTTCTACACGGCTGGCATAGAAAAGTTAGGAAAGCGTTGGAATGAATGTATCGCTCTTGAAGGGGACTATGTTGATGAATAAAGAAGAATTTTGGTAAACAAATGTTGTTTTAGTAGTTAGTCCCGGGGCTTATTGATCGATGTGTTGTGTATCTTCTTCTTCCTAGTGTCATGTCAGGTCCTCCCAACGTTGACTAACACGATTCATTCATATCGAGAGTTTTCTCTCCATAGTGATTTCCTGGGGAGGGATATCCAGAGTGGTTTCCCCTTGCCTTCTCTGGAGGATTTTCTATTGGGGTTACCTTCCCTTAGCTGGGTGCATTCAGTTTTAAGGCGCTGGAAACTCGCCATTTGTCCACTCTCTACCTGCTATGACACTTATGGAAATGTCAGTGGTCACATTGGCCGGGGTTCGCGGGGCCTGAGAGACCACTCGTGGACGCTAGAGAGTTGGACTTGGTAGTAGTGTTACTGGTGGCATTACGACATTTTGTAGAAATATACTTTCCAGCCAATAATACTCCATCGTATCCCTACTACCATTAGAACCCCGTATGTATACATTTTTTAAATAAATTTAAGTGTCTCAAAGATTGAGAAGCAGTGTTTCAATCAATTGAATGAATTCAGCCAATCGCTAAATTGCTAGTGAAAGATGAAAGATGACTTTAGGAGATAACAAAAGGGGTAATGTCAGAGGTCACCCTTCTTGCCGCGCCTATAGTCCCTCAGAACAGGTACCATGAAATTTCAACCCTTATTAACGGCGTTTGAAATTCAATAGACGGGTGTATTTCATTCGAAACTTTGGGGACATTTCGATGTTAATTTACTTTATTGTGGGTTCATTTGGTTTGAAGCATAAAGAGTGACGTAAAATTTACAATTGGAAAATTTTATATTACGTCGTAAATGTTTGAGAAATGTCCAAGATAATATACGAGTACACCACCCCCTTAGAAATTGAAATACTGTCGTTAAATTTATATTGACTTTTTAATCATGAACACGTTTGTATTTTAATTTATGACGAGTACCACATTTATTTAACGTAGCTGACATATTCAGGTTTAATCATATTACGTACGAAGCTTAAAGAGAAGTTTATACAGTGTACAAGAAATAAAAAATAAGAAAGCATTGTTGAGCCAAAATAACGAATTAAGCTAAAAATGCTTTTTTAAAAAAACATTTCCTAAAATGTTGAAAATGTCAATATCCGAGGCCCTATTCAAAAGGGACAGCTCGTCAAACAATGAAAGAACACTTGGCAAGTTAGTTTTGCTTAGAGTTAATATTTCTGTACCCCGAATAGTTATCATAAACATAAAACTAAATTTTCCAACATTGTTGTAACAAATGATCGAGTCAGAAATTTCCGAAAGGAACTTCACTTAGGCCGAGAGGCCACACCAAAGTGCTTCGTTAGGTGTTAAGCTATGTTTTACGTGACTCATATGCTAGGTGGCTTCATGCTTGTCCACACCAAAGTGCTTCGCACAAATTCATTTGAAATTTGGGAACGGTTGAGTCAACAAACGATGCCACTCTCAAAACTAACCTATTTCATTCCAACTTACCATATTTATTTACTTCCTGTGCTACTTCATTCCAAAGTGATTTTATTACAGGTACATTTTTGTATAATTTGCTCGATATGTTCCACAAAGGCTCCCTTTTATACACAGCTGTTATTAAAACTTCCGCCATCTTGTAAAATCACTTGGTGACACAATAAAATTAACCAACACGTCTGTTCGTTAGGAGATTCACTCGATGACTAATCGTCCTGTAGCGTGGTGCGAAGCGTGCAGTGTGGCCATTGCGATAGTATGCGGTGCGTTGGTTTGCTAGGATATGTCGCCAAACTCGCAGCATAGCTCTTAGCATCAAGCAAGGCTCCTACCTATGTGGCCGAGGCCTAAGCCTTACATCGGGTCGTTATGTTGCATTTGAAATTTTCTGTAAAAGAACTGGCAACTTGTTAGGCTGTTTGAACTCCAGATCTTAAGTCACTTTATAAGAAAAAAATACTGCGTTGCGAGTCACTTTCCTTCTACCGTGATGTCAAACCTCAAGTCCGTCGTCCCTACTATTCTCTTCACACTCAGGTGTGTCGCCACCGGAGAAGGAGTCCCTTTGGGAAGTTCCTTCATCATCACTACGTGATGTTACGCTCATAAGAAAAATAAAGAAAATTTCGATCTTCTAGTGTAGATTGCACTAGATGGGGATTTATTTTGTATCCCATTACAGTGTGGGTAGTTGTGGGATTGAACTGAAAAAACTGAAGTCTCATTAACATATTTATGGTTGGTTGGAAAACGTACCCCCATGTAAATAAATCCACTGTATATTGTAGCATATACAACGAAAGTAGATATACCACTATAGATTGATATATGGTATACTACGAAATTAGATATACCACTAAAGATTGATATATTGTATACTACGAAACTAGATATACAACTATAGATTGATATATTGTATACTACGAAATTAGATATACCACTATAGATTGATATATTGTATACTACGAAATTAGATATACCACTAAAGATTGATATATTGTATACTACGAAGTTAGATATACCACTATAGATTGATATATTATATACTACGAAATTAAATATACCACTTTAGATTGATATATTGTATACTACGAAATTAGATATACCACTCTAGATTGTATACAACGAAAGTGTTCTGCCGTAAAACTTGACAGATATTACATTCCATTGTCTCCTCCAGTTTGCAAATCCAAGTCTCCAATAACCCATCTCAATCCTGTCAATCCTTTTCCTCAGTACACCTTATGGGTTTCTTAGCTGTTTACTGTCTGGTTTTCACTTACAGCTTCATTAACACCCTTCTGATCAGTTGGAAGAGACAGTCTCATGGAAATAACCCATCAGTTTATACTTTATACAACGTGAGTGTAATGCAATACAAATTATATCTTCCTGAAGATGTTGAATTGGTTGAATGTAAGAAATAGACGCCAAATTCACATACTGTCTCTATTGTACAATATAACATCCTTAACTGTCCCGCCGGTCCCTCCCATCTCGCCGAAATTTTTTAGTGTCTTTCCAATCATGGATTAGCGCTACGCTCTAACAGAGATTGTCCTTTCAGTGCACCACTCCTCTTTTTTTACGTCGTCCTTTACTGTCCATGCAGTGAGACTCTGGAATCAGTTACAAACCAATACAAGACTTGCTCCGTCCTTGGCATGCTTTGAGAAGCAACTGAAAAAACTCTTAATTTCTAATCAGTAAAAAAACGTATTTGATTCCTGATTTTTCTTTTCCTTTTTTCTCCACCATTCCTTCCTTTTCTTTTGATTGATGATATCTCACTTTATTGTCCGTCTTTGTGGGGTTCGTGAGTATATGCTCACGTATGTGTTTATGGATTTTTGGGAAATAACTGTTCAACAGATGTTCCGATCGGTGTACTGACTTAGAAATTTCTAGGGCCTTTATTCTGTCCAATTTATTTCCGTTACTACTGATATGTAAGAATTTGGCATCATCGATAGAAAAAGTATGGTTTTCACGGTGACAATAAAGCCATTTCAGAATAAATTAGAGGATTTGTGTTCACGAAATCTCTTTTCAAAAGATCTTCCTGTCTTTCCTATATAGAAATTATCACAGTCAGCACATAAAAGTTTATACACACCTCTGTTGCTAAGTATTCCATTTTTGCCTTTCCCATTAAATAAGAGTTTCCGGAGATTAAAATTAGTGTAAAAAGCTGGCTTTATGTGACTTGGAATATTTTTGGTTATTTCATATATGTTTTTTATAAATAGGACTTTGCTCCATTTATAGGTATGCTTATAGGTATCGTTAAATATATAATCTTTTATAAGTTTCTTTTTTGTTTTGTTTTTTAAAAGTGAATCAATGAGGCTTCCAGGATAACCATTATTTGTTGCTATTTTTTTATGGTTATTAATTCCTTTTCAAAATTGTTGTCGGTTAATGGGACACTGAGCAATCTATGAAGCATACAGTTAAATGCGACGAATTTATGGTTATTAGGATGGTTGGAAGTTGCTGGAATTATAGAGTCCAGCCGTTGAAGCGTGTATATCGGTACCAGTTCGAATAGCATTTAGTCTTGTTTGTGCTCCCCTGAAGATGAAGTGAAAGCCTTGAAACCGGTAGGGTTATACCGTTACAAAAAAGTGGAATAAACAGTGTTTGATAAAAATAAATTACAATATTATGAATAGAAAGACGTGGAGATTTGCCTCTCTGCTGACGTGATGGTATTATGTATGTAACATTTTTTAGAATAGAAAAAAAATCATAATTGATCGAACTAAATGATTCACTAAATGTAATTTGTATCATTTTAAGATGTGATAAAACTTGAACAATGACAAGAAAAATATTACGAACAATCTTGTATGTTCTTCAAGCCAAAAGAAGTATGAATTGTTGATGGGAAAACTTTTGGTTCTGAAGAAAATATAGTGAGAAAATGTTTCCGTTTAAAGACAAGAAAAATGTCACACTAAATGCATTGCTGCGAGGGAGATGATAATCCCAGGGGAAGTTGTTCAGTCAACTAAGTTGTTTAGGAGTCTTGAGCGAAAAGGAAATGGGTCTTACTATGAAAATAGTAATTGCATAAGTTTTTTTATCTTCTAGAAGCAGATGTATTCACTTTAGACAATGTAGACTTACATAGCGATGAAGACTTTTAGCGGGATGTCCTTGAAGGACGCGATGATGATTTTGATTGTTTGGTATTTAAATAAAATACGTCAGTTAGCAATGCGGAAAGAGAGAGTGAATAAATCAATGAATAATAATTAATAATTAATGATGCTTTATTTATCGGTAAGTGGGTATTTATACATTTCAGAATGGGCGCGGGAGTGCGCCCGCAATATATTTTTATCTCGCTTCTGTGCGTGCAGAAATGGTCGATTGAAATATTGCAGACATCGCAAATAATATTGTGGGTAGATAATTTGTTGGCAAAAACGGCGAGACAGCGTGATGCGTTATCTTTCTACTGTGGAATCTATCGTAAATAGTATTTGTGGGTAAACAATTTCAATGTTTTGGTATGCGACCTTTGGACATATCCAAAGGTCGTTTCGTCGGTCGTTGACCGTGTGTGTTGACAATATTCAGCGACGACCGTAATTCCTACAGATACATATCATCACGCCTGACAGGGCAGGCAGAGACGACAAAGCACCAAACTTAGAGGATAGACACATATCTATAACCACTTTTAGATTCATACACATTATGTATGGATGGATCAAGAAGAGGCGATGTAATATTATACTCAGTTATTTGATAATCAATGTTGATTTAATAATTTTAATTGTCGAATAATTCATGCCTTCTCAAATCAAAAAGACTTATTTACAGATTTCAGTGTCGAATATATTCATAATTTTCAGCAGGTATTAGCATAGAGGATAGAACGCAAGACTTTCCTATCCCGACATATAGTATGTACATATTTCGACTCTTTCATATCCATACACCACTTCACACAACCGGCCTTTCTATCTGTGACTTTCCGTTAGATAAAAGGAAGTTTTAAAATAGGGCAACATGGTTGTTTTCGACGGAGCAGAGCCCGGATAGCACTTTTCAAGCCATCGTTGAGTTTGAAGTATATTTTTATCATTAAAACGCAATGTTTTATCAACACACGAAATTCGGTATTTTCCATTGTTTTGAAAATAGCAAAAGTAGCGTCACTAAAACCACTGTAACTCAATGACACAATGTCGGAATGACATTTTTAAAAAAATATCGTTCTCTGTAAGTGAAAAACATGAAGACCTGCAAAATAGTCTGGAAAGGTGAAGAAGAATCTTGGAGGACAATGGATTGAGGCTGACCAGAAAGAAAACAGAGTATGCAATGCTGTCGTAATGCAAATGGATGGAGAAACATTACCAAATTGTGACTACTTTAAGTATCTTGGGTCACTCTTCCATAGCGATGGAGGATGTGAAGCAGATGTAACATAAATAATTAGTGTGGGGTGGATGAAGTTTAGATCAATGACAAGAGTTCTATGTGATCCGAAAATGCCAGTAAAGTTAAAAGGAAAAGTATACCAAACGATTATCAGACCCGCACTCCTCTATGGCTCCGAATGCTGGACGATGTATAACTCTTACTCTAGGCAACTAGAAACTGCTGAAATGCGCATGCTAAGATGGTCAGCTGGTGTGTCCCTAAGAGACAAAATAAAAAGCTTACGCATTCGTGGAAGCCAAGGTGTTACACACATCAACAGCAAGATGGAGGAGAGGCGATTGAGATGGTATGGGCACGTTGGACGCAGAGCACCTGATCCCATTGTGAACCAGGAAATCTCCATGGATCTTCCTCGAATAACAACCAGAGGAAGACCAAAGAATTCATGGGTGGTGCAAAAAGATAACCTGATGTAGAGGCACGGCCTGGGGAACGTAGTCCGTGACAGAAGAGCATACAACCTGACAAGGAGACCTGACCTCAACAGTCTTTGCAGACAATGAGTTGGGATGGAGCCAGGGAGAAGTTCTCTGTATCCAACCATATGTGTCTTGGTCTTCCTCTTTCCCGCTTTCCACTTTCTTTCTTCATTCGTTCCTACCGTCTCAAAGTGTTCTGCTAGATCTTACTTATGTTCACATTAACCTTTCCCTTCCTGGGCTAAAAAAATACACGTGTTCCGGTGCTTTGTATTCAATACACATCGATACACATGTGAAAATGGGCGATTTAAAAATCGGAAAAATAAGAGTATTTATAGCCAATCGCATAAATTAATTCAATTTGAAGTCAAAAATGATAATAATTGAAATTTTATTGCTGAACATATGAAAAAACAATATCGGCCGACGTTCCACCTCAAATGAAAAAAAAACATCGGCCGACGTTCACAAAACGGGGGAAGAGACCACCTCAAATGGATGCCCGCGAGCTACTCAAGCGAGAGAAACGAGCGAACTGAGATTCTATTTCTTGCGTTCCCATATACTGAAGTTGAGTGAGAGTGAGACGTGAATAACGTCGCTTCCTTACCCAAAGCGGTTTTTAGAATGAATATACCTACGTCACAAGATGGCACACGTTTGATTGTATTGGGGAATTTATTCCCGATTTTTACAAAATATCTCTGATGTGGCCGATAAGTGCTAATTATTATTATTATTATTATTTTTATTCAATGCGTAAATGTATTACAGAGGAATGCCGGAAATCTGACCCCAGTATTTATTATATTCATAGAGATATTAAAGTTTTTAGAAGCAACGTGTACTAGTTACACAACACAGGGAAGGAACTGAAAAATAAACGTAAATTTTAACGCGTCATGCAAATGTTAATTTCGAATACATTGTTGTTTAGAATCTAAGAGGTACGAAAATCTTTGTGATCTAGTTAGTAAATTATTTGTCATTTAGTTCAAAGGTAGCGGGTTCGATTTCCTTTGAAGCCTTGATTTTTTTAAAGAAAAACTGAAAGTAGATTCTTAAAACAAACTGGATTCCAACTGGGATTGAACCTGCGACTACCCGAGTCGCGAGATAAACGTTTCACCAACTAGGCTAAGTGGTAGATATGTCTGGCGCATTGTTTTCTCTGCCTGCCTTGATAGAAAAATGGAGTCATGGTTTATAAGTATGAATGAATAAGAAAATAATGTACTTTTAAGTATTTTATTCAAAATATGTTTTTATGTGCTTTATTTAAATTATAAGATCAATAAGTCCCGGGACTAACTACTTAAACAACATTTGTTGGCCAAAATTCTTCTTTATTAATTAACATAGTCTCCTTCAAGAGCGATATCTTCATTCCAAAGCTTTCCTAACTTTTCTATGCCAGCCGTGTAGAACGATTTATCTTTGGTTTCAAAATAGGCGTTAGTTTCGGCAATCACTTCTTCATTGGAGCGAAATCTCTTTCCCTGGAGCATCTTTTTGAGGTCTGCGAACAGCCAATAGTCGCTGGGGGGCAAATCTGGAGAATACGGTGGGTGCGGAAGCAATTCGAAGTTCAACTCATGCAATTTGACCATCGTTACGATCGACTTGTAACACGGTGCATTGTCGTGATGTAACACGGTGGACTTGTAACACGGTGCACGGTGCATTGTCGTGAAAGAGAACTTTCTTCTTCTTCTTATGGGACCGTTTTTTTTTTGCAATTTCTACCTTCAAACGATCCAATAACGCTATGTAATATTCGTTATTGATGGGTTTTCCCTTTTCAAGGTGATCGATGAATATTATACCATGCGCATCCCAAAATACGGAGGCCATAACCGTAACTCAATGACACAATGTCGGAATGTCATGAAAGTTTGACACGTAACTTCTAAAAGTTACTACTAACTGATAATTGTATGGATTTGTTTTTAGATGTGCCATCTGTTAGTTAGTCCCGGGGCTTATTGATTGATACGTAAGATGTTTTCCTGTAAAATAAAAAATATTTAAGAACTTGGCACAAATTGTTGCTGTGTAAGGATTAATTCTAGAACTGTTTTAAATAATGTAATATTTTCTCCAAACTTATTTCTTTCTTAAACTAATAGTCAGGAAGCAGTGATTCGCGTGTTATGTTATATATTTTAAAAATAAATATGGATATTTTAGGAAATAACGTTTTTTACATACATACACAATTCCATCACGCTGAACATTTCTATCGCAAAATACATCTATCCCTTTTTCTACATCCATAAACCTCATACAGCTTCTGCGATTTCCGACTTTAGATATTTCCATTTTTGAAAATATAATCCGTAAAGAGTAAAAAAAAGTGATTTTTTTAAATCAGAAATGTGGAGGAGGTAAGGGAAGTTTATTTTGATAGAAATAAATTACACTCTGTCCTCTCAGCTTACCCAAACATCTGAAAATACCGTAATGTATCAAATAAAAGGAAGTTTTAAAATAGGGCAACATGGTTGTTTTCGACGGAGCAGAGCCCGGATAGCACTTTTCAAGCCATCGTTGAGTTTGAAGTATATTTTTATCATTAAAACGCAATGTTTTATCAACACACGAAATTCGGTATTTTCCATTGTTTTGAAAATAGCAAAAGTAGCGTCACTAAAACCACTGTAACTCAATGACACAATGTCGGAATGACATGAAAGTTTGACACGTAACTTCTAAAGATTAGAACTAACTGAGAATGGTATGAATTTGTTATTAGAGGCGCCATCTGTTGGTTAGTCCCAGGACTTATTGATCGATGTATGTGGAGAAGATGAAGGAAATATATCGCATGAGGAAAGTTTGCCACTCTGTCTTTTCTGCCTCAACTACCAATAGGGAAATGGCGTGCTGGTATGTATGTAGCAGTGCGGGCTGTCCATCATAGGACGGATCCCTATTGTGTTGTTGGCATTTAGTTTTGTACGCTTGTATACCCATCTTTCTTATTAACTATTTGTGTGGTAATTGCTTTTTTTTCTTCTTCAAATATTGTATTCCTTTTTAATGTGTCATCATCGTTGCTGGGCCTCGTAGTCCAGGATTCTCTCATCATTTTAACGTTAATTCAGTTGGAAAGTGAAGCTGTGCCATGGAGTACGTTTTCTTTTAAATAAGCTGTTGACCTTCAGCAAACTCTCCGGCCACACTGCTGTACTGGAATCGATTACACACCGAAGTGGGACGATCGGAGTACATCGTGATGTGATTTTTTCGAATAGTTATGAGAAATGTCATATATCGTTATACCCGTTATCGATATCGTTATACCCCCGAATGCTAGACGGAAAAAAAGCGTGTTTCAGTCAAGGATAGTGGAACAGTGCGAGGTTCGAACCTCGTTCGTAGTGCATTACCGCGTGGCTATGCACCCCTTTTTGATGAAGCATTCACTACTGAATTTTTTATCATTGTTATTATTATAAGGTACATTGTACCATTAATAAATTTAAAAAAAAACAGATACGTGAGACTCTCGCGCAGTAGAAGTGAAACTTCTTAGCTCCTAGGAAAAGTTAATTTAATGCATCGCTTTTTTCCATTTGTTAACGATTTTTTTAGGATTAGGAAATGGTTATGTGGAATTTAATTCTAAAAAAATCTCTCTTAATTAAATAAAAAATAGATTTTTTTATTTTTAATAATAATTTTAATAATAAATAATAGTTTTAATTATAATATAAAACACTTAATAATATTAAATTCATATTTTTTAATATTAAATATATTAATATTTTTATGTTATTATTAATTATTAAATTAATTATTTCGAAATTATTATTTAATTTTATATTTATTTTTATTTTATTTTTATTATATTATTAAAAAAATATTTGTAATAATATTTTTATATTATAATATAATTAATTATAATATCACAATTAATATTATTATAATATATAGGTATATATTTATTTTATTATATATTAAGTATAAATAAATAAATAAATAAATAATAGGTTTATTGATAGCAACATACGAGTAGTATGTACAGATTATATTTAAATAACACTTCTAAAACACATAAATTGCAGATAATACATTAAATACAGAAGCTATCAAAAGGTCTGGGCTCATCTAATAGCATACCCTCGGCCAAGATACACCCCACCAATATAGGGCGAATCCAGCCACGGGGACACCAGATGTTTTTCAGCCCACACCCTAAATTATATATGAAATAAATATTAAAATAAATATTAAATAAAATAAAACATATTAATTTAATATATAGTAGAATAAAATTAATAATTTTCAAATATATTAATATAAAAATAATATATAACAAATAATATTTTTATTTTTATAAATAAATAATATTTTTTATAATAATATTATACACTTAATAATATTAAAATAATACTAATTATTAAGTGTAAAATAATTAATAAGAATTTATTAATAAATAGAGTATTTAATAATAATAAATAATAATTTAAAAACAATAAAATAATAATATAACACACCGTTTCACTTTTCGTGACGTTCAGGCCAATTAGCCCTATCGCGCCTATATAAGTTTCACTTGTGTTTTTACGTCCGGTTTTGGGACGGAACAGCCTCGTTTTTTTACAGTAGAAATGTTCAAGTCTAACTGGTTTAATTTTTATTCGAAAATGCATCAGAACTATCTCCGTTCTAAGTTCTTGTGATGTTTGCGATTGACACTAATAACTTATAGGTTTTTATTTTCAAAAAGACTTTAGATTCTTCCACACTGCTGGACTCAAGGTGTAAACACAAACAACCTAAATGTCGCGTGACAATATGCGGAAGTCACATTACGTTCGCAATTTGTTACTCGTTCGTGTCAGTCCATAATGAAACTTCGGTCAGAGACTGCACCCAGAACGCAGCGTGTAAACTTGTAATGGTTGAATACCAGGGGCTGGGCATTCAAGGGTGCCAGATTAGGCAATTATTTTTCTTCTTATAAGAATCGCAGAAAAAAGTATTATCATATGCATTTTCTAGTATAAACTAACAATAAGATTGATATAGGCTGATGTGTTGAGGAATATGAAGATAAGTACTCTGAGATGGGTTGGGCATATGGAACGAATGAATGGAGAAATACTAACAAAACAAATATACAGTTTAGATGTGAGTGGAGGGTGTGATAGATAAATATCAAGGAATGTACGATTGGATTAAGTGCACGAAATTTTGGACATGTAAAAAGACGAAGAATATATTAAGAAGTGAGTAGAGGCGAATGTGAATTTAAGGCTAATGTATTAAGTTAGATCAATATGAACAATCTGAGATAGTTTCAACATCATCATTGCCTGACCTCACAGTCGAGGATCCCCTCGCCACTCCAACGTCAGTCCTGAACCGTTCTCCCACGTCGATCGTGTGATCTTCTGTGAGAGAACAGCCCGATCCTGGACGCGCACTCCCTCCCGCAAATGCCACAGACATGTGGACCCTGCTGAGCCGCCCGGCCATGTTGACGCATGTTCGCAGCGCACATACTGTTTCTCACATGTCCAGCCGCTGAGGCGCCATCAGACCGAGAACATATGGCTCTCCACCCCTCACGGTCCCGAGCCACCTTTTTGTTTGAACATGTAGGACAAATGAATGAAGAGACTTACAAACAAATAGTGATAATGTGAGTGAAAGGCGTGGTAGAGGAAGGCCAAGGAAAATATGGTGGGATCAGGTGTACAATATTTGAAGTGAAACTTCTATAGGCGCGGTAGGGCAAATTGGCCTGAACGTCACGGAAAGTGAAATGGTGTATTATATTATTATTAAATATTTAATTTTTTAGTAAATTATTATTAATTATTTTAATATTAATAATTATTTATGATTAATAATAATTAATAATATTTTAATATTATTAAGTGTGTTATATTATTGTTAAAATTATTATTTATTATTAAAATTATTATTATTTATTATTAAAATTAAAAATTAATAATTTTGTTATATATTATTTTTATATCATATTTATATATTTAATAATTGTTAATTTTATTTTATATTAAATTATTTTGTTTTATTTTATTTGATATTTATTCCAATATTTATTTTATAAATAATTTATATTTAATATATTTAATAACATACTAATATAATAAAATAATATTATTAATAATATAATAAAAATAATATAATAATTATTAAATAATTATTTAAAAATGTTGAATTTAATTATTAATAATAACATAAAAATATTAATATGTTTAATATTAAAAAATATAAATTGAATATTATTAAGTGTATTATATTATTATTAAAATGATTATTTATTATTAAAATGATTATTTTTATTATTAAAAATATATATATATATATATATATATATATATATATATATATATATATATATATATATATATATATATATATATATATATATATATATATATATATATATATATATATATATATATATATATATATATATATATATATATATATATATATATATATATATATATATATATATATATATTTTTAATTAAGAGAGATTTTCTTGAATTAAATTCCACATAACCATTTCCTCATCCTAAAAAAAATAATCGTTAACAAATGGAAAAAGAAGCAATACATAAAATCAACTTTTCCTAGGAGCTAAGAAGTTTCACTTCTACCGCGCGAGAGTCTCACGCATCTGTTTTTTTGTAAAGAAGGAAATGTAAAATATCAGAGAAATCGTAGGAGCTGTATGAGAAGGTGTATGGTATGAATCTAGCAGAGATGAAAGACGCTGTTCACGATATAAAAGTCTGGTGCTCCCTTCTTTCTGACTACCCCGACAGGAGAATTGAGTGATGGTATCTATAAATATATGTATGATTTTTTTTCCCAGCCTTAGTTAAAATATTAAATTACACCCTCTTGGTTTTTCAGCTGTAGTTTATTATGTTATTGAATATCCCTGTCTACTATGTTGCTTGTTTTACAATTGCAACATTTCGTATTAAAGAGTTGGTAGGTCGAGATTGACATATCACAACGTATCTAGGGACATAAAGACATTGAGAATAAGGAACCGGTGATGAGCTTTTAGGGGCCAAGATTAGATGAGGTGAAATCTGAAGGAGGCTAGGATTTAGCTTGGATTATAGCGCCAAAGATAATAATGATTATTGTAAACAATACAACCTAGCGGGTCTTATAGTACCTTATAAAAATATCTTTCAACAATCGGAAGATTGGCATTCTATCAACAATACCAAAAAACCAACAACCAGCACTTATTTTCAATTAAAATTCGACCTGATTTGACACTTAAATGTGAAAATAACATAAGTTAACCTTTGGCAAAGGGAGCATGTTCAACCGGTTGCCTTCTATATGATTTTTTACTGCCAGTAACTGATCTTTTAAATAAAATTAAATATGACACTTGACACCGATGGGCGCTAGATTGAGATACAACTTCTTCTCCCTGGCTCCATCCCAACTCATTGTCTGCGAATACTATTGGGGTCAGCTCTCCTCGTCCTTAGGTTGTATGCTCTTCTGTCCCGAACTACGTCCCCCAGGCCGTGCCTCTGCATCAGGTTATCTTTTTGCACCACCCATGAATTCTTTGGTCTTCCTCTGGTTGTTATTCGAGGAAGATCCATGGAGATTGCCTGGTTCACAATGTGATCGGGTGCTCTGCGTCCAACGTGCCCATACCATCTCAATCGCCTCTCCTCCAGCTTGCTGTTGATGTCTGTAACACCTAGACTTCCACGAATGCGTGAGCTTTTAATTTTGTCTCTTAGAGACACACCAGCTGACCATCTTAGCATGCGCATTTCAGCAGTTTCTAGTTGCCTAGAGTAACAGTTATACGTTGTTTAGCATTCGGAGCCATAGAGGAGTGCGGGTTGAGATATAAATCAAGGGCTTGAGATATAAATCAATCCAACAATTCCCTTTGAAACCAAGGTTTAATATAATTAGATTGAACAAGATGAAAGTGTTGTTCGCGGACGAGCAACTGCATGTTGGTTAGTCACCTTTACAGAATGGGTATTGTTGAGTATCCCGACTGCGTGTGTGGCCTGGATGTTGAAACTATAGACCATGTATTTTTCGGTTGTCTTTTGCGAGACAAATTTGATTTACTATACTTCAGAAATTGTAGCACGGTTCCTGTGACAGTTCACAAATTTGCCCCAATACAACCTTGTAACGACGTTCAGTAATTTTAATTATTTTATCAACTTTAATATAAGCTTAAAATTCTTATAAATATCAAGTTATTTAGGTAAATAAATTAATACATCTTGTTACAAATTAGCAAAAATGTGGCAGTTTGTTAAAATCAAATAATATTTAGTGACGTTCGTCAAAAGTCACTACGTTAGTCTGCATTGGCTAGGGATGGGGTATTCGATAATTGGATTTTTTATATCTAAAATTTTATTCAATTTTCTATATCTAAAATATATTTTTATATCCAAATGTTCGTGATTAGTATTAATTCATAGTGGATCTTGGCCTATTTAAAGATAGATACAAATCATACAATACATTAGAAAGTCAGTATAATGATAATTAGGAATTAAAACGTCAGATTAGAGAAAAACTATTTTTCGATTTATAAGAAAACTATTCGATTTGTAAAAAAAAACGACTTCATCCCATCCCTTTGAGACATAACATTTCAAACGTCACAGGAACCATCCTACATTTTCCCAAGTATAAACGCCTTATCTTTACCGCGTTCAATGAATGTTGTGTTTCTTCTTTCTTCGTGGAACTTTTCCACTCGATCGATTGTTAAATTTTTGAATCTTTATCAGTTGAAACTTTTAATCGTTTAGAATTGTCATTTTTTAATGTTTTAATAAATTGACTTATTGACTGTCTAGTGACTTCAATTTGGTGCCACAAATCATCCTAGTTTAAGTGTAAGTAAAGTGAAAGATTTGTTTCGCTTTATAAAAACATTGTCGAACAATTTGGTAAAGTGACACAGATCTGTCATTTTTATTTGAATAACGGTGTAGATTTTTTTCATATTGAAGTGTCAAATCATTCTTTAATAAAATAGATATCTACGAGTACAATGTAAATATTGAATCAATTAAAATTTGAACCTTCTTATTTATTTGTGATAATGCGATAAGTCAGTCTCAAATAAAACGATTTTCAGTGTTATTTATTTTTATTAAATATAATAATTTCTAAATCTATCAATTCTAAAAAAAATACAGTAAAAAAAAAGACTATCTAAGGAAAATTTAAAATAAAATATGCAATTAAAATAATATACTCGTATTATAAAACTGTTCGAATAATATGGAACAAAATTTTCAAGAACAACTTTGCATCTTTTGGTTCATGAAAAAACTAATAATATGTCTGTAAATAATGCAAAGTATCTCCGTAGCTTAGTTGTCTTCAATCCCGGAGGTTACGGGCTCGATACCCGTTGGAACCCAGATCTTATAATAAAAAAGGGTTCCAGTCTGGTTTTCACTTAAGGCCTCTTTAATATTTTACTGGTTAGTTGGACGATATTGCCTAAAATATACTCAGTGCACTGTCTTTGTTGTTTTCTGTAGCATCAATTAATTAAAAGCACATATGTAAAATAGCAAAACGATAGAGTTTAAAATTAATAATGGCGTCAGTACTAGAAGTACATTCATTCTCATTTTAATAACGGCAAGGTCTTCAGGGTGAAAGTCTTCGGCCCGAGGTGTGGTTGGAGGAGGCTTTGGTACGTCTGGTCCACTAATTTTAACAAATGCAACAGCTGCTGTCAAATCTTTCGGAGTACTACTTTTTGATTCGAATCTGAGGGTAAGTTGCCCTTCGATAGATGAATTCAGAAACTTTTTCGTATACGTCCAACACGTAGGACCAGTTTCCGATTTGTTATACAAAACTGCATCGCCTATTTTCATTTCTATGTGTACGGATTGATTATAAAATACCACATGAAGACATTCGTATGTCGAATACTTAATAATACTCATGTTCGGCGAATTTACACAACCGTCACCAAAAACGGCCATGAAATAAGGATATTCGTGTGTATTTCTCATGGCAGGCTCTGGAATCCTTTCTTGGTCGACATATCTTATCACTTTGAAGTAATTCTTGCATGAATTTGTTGAATATTCAAATCTACTCATAGAGGCATCATAAAAATCCGCCACGAAATAATCAGCGTTTGGATAATAGTCCTGGCATACACAATACGTATAGTAAATAATAAAGGCGTTGAATAAGGAACAAATCGCTTTAAAGACCATATTAAATAAGCCTTCTCTACTCTTTATTGGACTCTGTTTTATTTTAATAAGATTTTCTAACGGAATAAGAAATAGTTAAATAAGTCAAATCGATTCTTTCACTGTAAACATCGATGCAATGATAGTTTCTATGGAAATCAACAAACAGTGTTTATCAGATTTTTAACATTTTATTTTGTTCAACTATTCGTTTATTTAAAACAAGCTCAGAGCAATAAACTAGGTATAATATTGTTTTAAATAGGTATGTGAGTGAATAATTAGTGATGCGAATGTGTGATTTATAAGTGACGTGTTATTTGATTTGTTAATTTTGTTTATTTATGTAAAAGCATACTTAATTTATTGTATTATTTAAATATCTCGGAAGTATCCTAGTGGAAGACCTCGACCCAGAAACCGAAGTCAAGTGCAGAATTGAATCATCTCGTGCGACTTTTAATAAAATGAGAAGCGTATTTTGCGATGATAATCTAAACTTGAAACTTCGACAACGGTTAGTCAAATGCTACGTTTGGTCAGTGTTATTGCATGGAGTAGAATCATGGACTCTCAAAGTAAGTAGTATGAACCGACTGGAAGCATTCGAAATGTGGATGCACCGGAGAATGCTACGGATACCCTGGACGGATATGGTCAGCAACACGAGGGTTCTTCAAAGAGCCAATGTTGATAGAGAGTTGCTGACTAATATTAAAATCCGAAATATGTCCTATTTGGGTCATTTACTTAGAGGAGCCAAGTACAAATTACTGCACCTGATCATCCAAGGCAAAATAGAAGGCCGAAGAGGTGTTGGCAGGAGGCAAATCTCCTGACTTCGCAATATACGTGATTGGACTGGCATAAGGGGCGTTGGAGATCTTTTTCGGGCTGCCGGGGACAAAGATGTCTACTCTCAGGTGATATTCAACGTTGGGGGGACCTGAAATGACACTGGGAAGAAGAAGATGTAAAAACAGCTATGACAAGTGTGATGAAGACATGGACCAACTGGTTTTTAATGACAAAAATCAAAGTCTGTCTGATTAAGTCTCTAGTATCCTCCATAGCATTGTATAGAGTGGAAACATGGACGATGAGAAAGAAACAAACAAACACGATAGATGGCTAAGAGATGTAGTGCTGGAGGCGGATGCTCCGTACTTCCTGAACCGCAAGACACACCAATGTCTCCATCATCCAAAAATTGGAAGTAACCGAAATAATTTCAATAACATGCAGAAAATGAGAGGCTAGTGATCACGAGAACAGTTGAATGAATACATACAAGCAAGAGAAAGGTGAAATGAAATGGACGAATCGAACAAAGGAGAGCACAGGATCCTCTGTTAGCGCTGCTTTCAATATTGCCCAGGACCGGGAGAGCTGCAGACAGATGATGCGCATAAAAGAGGACCACGACGAAGAAGTATGTTTTTGTGTTTTTGTTTATATATGATACATCTGGTTTATTTTTATACAGCAATTTCTTCCTACTAACCAGCTCATCTTGGATACGTTAAATTGTTTTAATCCATAATAAATTTCACAAAACAAATACTCGTTTAAATTCAAGGATTTATTTTTTATTTATTTATTTATTTTTCACGTGACAAGAATTATACATAATTTGCGATAAAAATAACATTTAATTTAATTCAGCCACACAATTTTAATGGATCTGGGTTTGCTGCTTTTCATTTGTCGTGTCCCCAGTAAACTAGGCTTTTGCCTGTATCTCACTGAGGACATATAGCATGAAAAAATAAATCGATACTTCTTTCCGATTTTTGATTATACAAAACCCCGTTGCACATTCTCATCAACCTGACAAACAGTGATACTCAATTACATATGTATACATCACGCGAAATCAAACACTTCATCACTCCAGAATCACGCAAAAAAAAAACACCATAAAACAACAAAAAACACCAAACTCAAGAGCTCACACAAACCTCTTCCACAAGTCATTCCTCTTGCCAGCTCAAGTACTCAAACTCCTGTCGCAATAACAACCACGCTCCGATCGACCGCCTAAACTGTTTTCTTCCTATATTGCACACGTATATAATGCAATGAACAATAAAATGTTCATATTTACATGAAATATTAACATGGCTGGTTATGTTGTACACGTATATAATGCAATGAACATTGAAATGTTCATATTTACATGAAATATTAACATGCCAGGTTATATTGGAAACATATAATGCAATTAATGTTTAAATGTTCATATTTACTTGAAATATTAACATACCAGGTTATATTGTACGCTTATATAATGCAATGAATATTAAAATATTCATATTTATATGAAATATTAACATGCCCGGTTATATTGTTAACATACATGGTGTATAATGCAATGAATATTTAAATGTTCATATTAATGTGAAATATTAACATGCCAGGTTATATTGTAAACATATATAATGCAATGAATATTTAAATGTTCATATTTATATGAAAAATTAACATGCCGGGTTATATGTATTGTACACGTATATAATGCAAAGAACATTTAAATATTCATATTTATATGAAATATTAACATATCAGGTTAAATTGTACATGATGCAATGAACATTCAAATATTCATATCTATATGAAATATTAACATGCCAGGTTATATTGTAAACATATATAATGCAATGAATATTCAAATGTTGATATTTATATGAAATATTAACATGCCAGGCTATATGTATTGTACACGTATATAATGCAACGAACATTTAAATGTTCACATTTATATAAAATATTAACATGTCAGGTTAAATTGTGTATGATGTAGTGAACACTTAAACAAATAAATCATTATTAAATTAAATAAATAAATTGAAAAATGCTATTACATCACAATATATCATATTTCATCACAATATCACTACGTCATATGTTTTTCACTACGTCATACCGCTATTTCATCACAATATCACTACGTCATATGTTTATCACTACGTCATACCACTATTTCATAACAATAGCACTACGTCATATGTGTATCACTACGTAATACCGCTATTTTATCACAATATCACTACGTCATATGTTTATCACTACGTCACATCGCTATTTCATCACAATATCACTACGTCATATGTTTACTGACCAGATAATTTCAAGACAACCAAAACTGGCTGCTCATAATATAATCTTGGTCCCAATATTAGAATAGGCAAGTGAAACTTGAACGTGGCAAAATATATGGACGTTTAAAAGTGTGGTAGAAATGAAAGCATTGCAAAAACGTGTGGAACAACAATGTATGACAGAATATGAAATGGGGACCTTAAAAAATAATGCGTGTTGAAAGAAGTCGAAGTAGCTTATGATATATGAAGAAAGTTCTATATAATACACGAAATGTTTGGTAAGATCTAGAAAAACGTGGTATCACCAAATGCATCAAATTTTTAAAACGGGAAAAGTTAAAAGCTTTAATAATATGAGAGTATGCATTGCGAGGTGCGTGAACGTGGCAGAAGTGAAATATATATACCAATATATAATCGATCAGAGATCTGTTTTCTTGGCCTACTCCAATAGTGATGATGATTATGATAGTGACAAAAGGGATTTTCAATACAAGTCATATAGAAAAAATAAATTATTAAATAATGAATCTACTATATATTAGTAGTATATGATATGTGTAGAAGTAACGAGAAGTTAGAAAAAACCTACTTGAATATGGCATGATTAAATCAAACTAATACTGAAAGAGGGAAGACAGAAATGATTTAAGTGTGTAGACGTGACAGAAGCGAAAGATATGTGTCATGATGAGTAAACAATTTTAGTGGGGAAAGGGTATACAAAAATGTTTAGCTGCATACCACACAGAATTTATTTTAAGATTAAAATATTTTGCATGAAATAGAAAAGTATTTTTGGCGCTAATGTGTTGCGAGTGTTGGCTTCCCTTGGGAGATAATATACCATAGTTTATATATTATTAGGTCAGTGTCGCCGCGAATCGCAGTGACCGTCGCGACGCGGTAACGGTAGTGGCGGCGCGTGGCCAACGCACGTTCGTAAACCTCAGCTGATTTTGCGGCTTGCGTCGTCGGTTCGTAAAGTATTGTTGTTAATAAACGGTTTTTAACAAAGTGTGATTTCACAGCTTGTAAAACATTGTGCAAGAACGGTTGATAACAAATTGTAATTCTGTGATTTGCGTCGTTTTGTTAAAACATGTTCATGAATGATTTTAAATAAAGTGTAATTTCTTGGCTTACGTCAGTTTGTAAACCTTGGTTTAAGAAATATGTTAATAGAGTGTGATTTGCGGCTTTTGAGGAAATGTTCAAAAACGGTTTTTAACAATGTGTGATTTTGCAATTTAAGTTAATAAGTGTGATTTTGTAGCTTGTCTCGGTTTGTAAGAGAATGTTCGAGAATAGGTTTTGACAAAGTGTGATTTCACAATTTACGCCTGTTTGTAAAACATTGTTTAAGAACGGTTGTAAATAAAGTACGAGTATGATTTTGCCACTGTTTTTAAACAAAGTATAATTTGATTGTCGGTATCGGTTAGCTAAACATATTTTTAAAGAGTTATTAACAAAGTTTTATTTTACAGCTTTAAAAACATATTCAAAAACAATTATTATAATTTTTGTAATCTGTTTTATTAAACACTGTTTATTACACTTTTTGAATGGAACAAAAAAATGGAATAAACAGTGTTTGATAAAACAAATTACAATGTCTTTAAACCTCCACAATGTTAATGCCTTAACTATAAATAATGCAATTATTATACATTGAAATTCAATATGTTACTTTGGTTAGTAAAACATATTCAAAAAGGTTATTATTAAAACATTTTAATTCGAAATAAATATATTTTAAAATAATTATCAATAAATTGTTATTTTAACTGTTTATATGAAATTATTAAACGATAAAAAATGTTATTTGACGGTTGGTAAAAACCTGTTTTAAAATACGAGTAATTACATTCAATGTGTTATTTTAACGGTTTTTAAGCCTTATTATGGTTATAAAACGATTATAAACAAAGTATAATAAATTATATATTATTTATAGTTAAGGTATTTACGTTGTGGAGGTTTCTAGACAATGTAATTTGTTTTTATTAAACACTGTTTAATCCACTTCTTGTAACGGTATAATCCTACTAGTTTCAAAGCTCACCTTATCATCAGGGGAGCACAAACAAGTATTGTTTGTGCTCCCCTGATTATGAGGTTAAATCCTTGAAACCGGTAGGGTTATACCATTACAAAAAGTGGAATAAACATGTTTAATACAAACAAATTACAAAGTACAACATAATAATGTAACAAAGTGATTTGCACCGGTTCGTAAACCGTTATTAAAAATAGTTACTTATAAAACGAACGAGTTTTGTATTCAATGGTTAAATATAATTTGTGATTACTATTATTTATTATTATTATTACACATGACAAGAAATATACATAATTTGCGAAAAAACAACAGGTAATTTAATTTAGACATACATTATTTTAATGGATCTGTGTCTGTTGCCTTTCATTTGTCGTATACTCAGTAAACTAGGCTTTTGCCTGTATCTCACTGAGGATATTTAGTATGAAAAAATAAATCGATACTTCTTTCCGATTTTTGATCACACAAAAACCAAACCGCGTTGCACGTTCTCATCAACCTGACAAACAGTGACACTCAATTACAACTGGAAACATCATGCGAAATTAAACTCCTCACACATCATCACTCCAGAAAGACCAAACTTGTTCATCCCATAATATACCGCACACAATCATAAGAATAAAAATTAACACAAAAATATACAGAAAACTATGAATACTTAATTGAGCAACAAAGAGTTAAATAAAATACACAATGAAAGTGAGGAAGAAGAAGCTGATAAAATCGTCAAGACTTTGACAATCAAAATTATGAATGAATCCTTCATGCATCTTGACAATTTGTGACTATCATGGAAGAATGTGATGGAAGACCAATGGAGAACGTATATCTCAAGTACGTAGGGCGATTGAGAAAGACACGGCATGTTATAGAACTCTTTATCAAGAAAAGAAAGAAAAAGGGTGGTATTCAACTAACTCTTGTAATGGTATAACCCTACCAGTATCAAGGTTCACCTAATTATCAGGCGAGCACAAACAAGTCTTTTTTCTGCTCCCCTGATGATGAGGTTAAAGCCTTGAAACCGGTAGGATTATACCGTTACAAAAAGTGGAATAAACAGTGTTTGATAAAACAAATACAAAGTATAATAATAATATAACAAAGCGATTTGCACCGGTTCGTAAACCGTTATTAAAAATAGTTACTTATAAAACGAACGAGTTTTGAATTCAATAGTTAAACATAATTTGTGATGAGTAATATTCAACTAAATTGAAATCCAATTTTAACCATCACTTTCAAAAATATTTATTAAACCAGTAAATTAGGTTAAAATTATTGTAATATCTTTTAAATCACAAGTGGCGTAACTCAAGAATGTTTGTAAATTTTCAATTGCACCTTTCTATCTATTGTACTTTATGTTTGTTGTTCAGTTTCAATAGTTTGTTTCTCAGTTTCAATAGTTCGTTGTTCAGTTTCAATAGTTCATTGTTCAGTTTCAGTTCAGTGTCACTGTTTGTCAGGTTGATGAGAACGTGCAACGGGGGTTTTTTTTTTGTGTAATCAAAAATCGGAAAGAAGTATCGATTTATTTTTTCATGTTAAATATCCTCAGTGAGATACAGGCAAAAACCTAGTTTACTGAGGACACGACAAATGAAAGACAACAAACCCAGAACCATTAAAATTGTATGTCCAAATTAAATTATCTATTGTTTTTTCGCAAATCATGTATATTGCTTGTCATGTGTAATAATAAATAAAAAATAACACCAAGTGTCTTAATTTTTAGTGCAGCATATTTCTTAAATATTGAAAAAAAAACTTTGAAATTTCGCAAGACTTGTTGTCATTAATTTGAAAAATCGTCATAAAATCATGTGTAGACATTTATGAATTTATTTTTTAATATAAATGGGTTATAAGTTTGACAATTAAATATCCTTAAATATGAAAAATGTGAAAGATAATCACTATAGTGGAACATTTAAAAAGCGTGACATTCACAAAGCTATGAAAAAATAAAAGGAACATTTTTATAGCACCGTTTGGAGAGCAGAATCTCTTTCAAAGGCGCTCTAGCTCGGAATTCGGACCCACTATTTTCGTCAGTAAAGGTAATAAAGGCGGCCCTCGACTTTCCTACAATTCGCTATTTCGCACATTTCATAAAATTCAATTTTTAAATGACTTTTTCGATAATGCAAAAAATGTTCGCTTCCATGCAGTCGCTCCCAATTTTTTAATGACTTTTTCGATAATGCAAAAATTGTTCGCTTCAATGCAGTCGCTCCCACTCTTTTGGAAGAACTATAGTATATGGAACGCAATAAAAAATGTTGTAGACTCGTTGGCTGAAATAAAAAAGTCAACAATGAAAGGTTCCTGGAAACAATTATGCCCACACATGATGAGGGGTTTTATAAATTCTGAAGAAATTCCCGGAAACTATCACAGATGAAATAGTTAGCCTAATGAATGAACTAAACTTGCACGTCAACAACAAAGATGTTAATGAGTTGATTGAATCTCACTCAGTACAGCTGTCAAATGAATACTTAAATGAGCAACAAGAGTTAAATGAAATAAACAATGAAAGGGAGGAAGAAGAAGCTGATAAAATCGCCAAGACTTTGACAATGAAAATTATGAATGAATCCTTTATGCATCTTGACAAATTTGTGACTATCATGGAAGAATGTGATGGAAGACCAATGGAGAACGTATATCTCAAGTACGTAGGGCGATTGAGAAAGACACAGCATGTTATAGAACTCTTTATCAAGAAAAGAAAAAAAAGGGTGGTATTCAACTAACTCTTGACAAGTTTATAAAGAAAACACATGAAAGCACTTAAACACACCTCGTTAACTTAATTATGTACATTGATAAATCAATATTTTTAATATATTATTGATAAATAAGTATTATGATCGATAAATATTTTAAAATACATTTTTTGATGTTTATTTTTACATCCCTCTACTTTCGAACATTTAACATTCGCACACATTTTCAGTAACCAATTATGTGCGAATATCGAGGGCCGTATATTGTTTTAAACATAAAAATGAAGTAATATTTTGTGTATTGAATATCAGAAAAATAAGATTTTGTTAAATTGTTCAGTTTTGGTAATATTTACAAAAGTGTGTTCCACAAATCTCCAAAAATCTGTTTATGGTCCTTTTTATGGCATCGATTTTTGCCGCGCATCTTTTTTATTCGCACTGCTGCACCATCCGTTATGACTACATCTTACGAAGAATCTTAGTACCCATATCCAGAGTCGTGCTCATGTTGTTGCCTGCCCACGTGCGGTAGTATTTCCAACACGTACGATGACAAACATTGTGTTACTTGTTAACTTTAGTTGTTCTTAATGTTCAATTATTCAAGCTGAAGATAACATTATCTCTAGACCAGGGGTCATCAAACTTTTTGAGAAACGGGCCGGATTACAATTTTTAAAAACATGGGGGGCCAGACGCAAAATATTCTTATTGAAATCCTGTTAGAATATAAAATATTCTTATTGAAATCATATTATAACTAATCATATTATATTAGTTTACATTGCATGTGTAAACAAATTTAGTTTATATTGGAAGTCTTATACCAAATCACTATAGACGAATTGTTGTCGTGTATTCACAACTAAATCATACAATTTTATAAAATTAATATTTCTTATATATAATATTTATGAATAAAAGTCGGGGGCCGGATGAAAAAGTTTGGAGGGACGGATCCGGCCCGCGGGCCGTAGTTTGGTGACCGCTGCTTTAGATTATGCTCTACGACATGTCCAAATCATACCTTCCAATATGTATTTTTTTTAATCTATACTTTTCTTGATGAAAATTCCGATTTAGGTTAGGTTGGCGTCCATGAGGAAAGTCTGCACTCAACAGCTCTATATAAATTGTTATTTTATTATTATAACTATCTTATTTTTTCTGGAAGTAAGCGTGAGTCATGTGGTACCGGGATTTAATGTTAGTGGAATGACAAAGTCATGCATTGTTATTTTTTTTAATAAACAGTTCCACAAAGTTAAAGCCGAAATCTTTAATGAATTTGTTTCTTTTTGCCGGTAGGGTGTGAGGGGGGCGCATGCACGCCACCGGGGCCACGGACCGCTCGGGCGGCGGCGGGGGCGGCTCCTGGCGGTTGCCCCCGGACGAGACCCTGCAGGTAGCGGACCCCAAGAGCAAGGAGGAGGTAAGCCACAATCATTCTACCATAGCATATTATTGTTTTATTATAATATTGAGGGCATCCGAGTGCTAAGATTGGCGAGAGATCTTGTCCACAACAGGCAACTCTGGAGATGGAAGACTCGAAAAACCGATCCCCACGCATTAGGATGGGACTTGAAGAAAGAAAAGTCAATCTTTGTGTTCTAAGATGGAGCAAGAAGGAAGAAAAGCTAATCACCACGTATAAGAATGGAGCTAAAATGAAGAAAAGCCAACCCCTATTTCTAGGATGAGGCTAAAAGGAAGAAAAGCCAACCCCCAATTCAAGGATGAGGCTAAAAGGAAGAAAAGCCGATCCACACGTACTATGACAGGGTTAGAAGGAACTTGGGATTTACAATTTTTAACATAGTTTTATTTTAGATATCTTGTCTACTAAAACAATGTATATATTTTTTTAACTCTTTTTAATTTCATGTTTTTCATTTCAGTTTTTCTTTATTCCTACTAAGAACAGATGATTTTTTCATTTTCAATTGTTTTTGTTATAACTAAAAAGGTTTGCCACCACTGTAAAAATATTGATATGATTATTTATAAGGTTATTTAAAAAAATATATTTATTTAGTTTTATAAATTCTTCAAAAGATCTTTGATATTTTGTGAATTTCACGAAAACAATATAAATTTCTTTTTTAATTTTACGTTTTTTATTCCAGTTCTTCATTCCATTTTTTCTTTATTCCTACTAAGAACAATTTTTTTTTCATATTCAATTGTTTTTTTTTTTATACATTGTAAATACATGCATTGTTGGGTTTATAACGAATCAAACTCAAAATATATATTTAAAAAAAAGAGCTAATTATTTTTTCTTTTATTAATTCATGTTTTAACCAATATATGAAAAATACTTATTATTTTAAACTCTACACGGAGGTCTCTACAAAAAAATAGCTTTAAAAACAAAATATTAACTGAGATAAAGAATTAAATATAAACTACTTTTTTTTGCATAAAAAGGCTTGGGAATTTTCGCACATTTTATGCAAAATATGCTGGGATTAAAAGGATTAAGAGAGACTCGGAATAAAAGGTAGAAACACGTGAAACGTGAAACGAGGAGATGCTCAAGAAGACCTAAAAAAACGTGGCACAGCCGTGTGTATCAAATTTTGAAAAAGGGAAAATTTAAAAGTCTTTATATGAAAATAGTATGCAAAATAAAATGTATAGACGTGGCAGAAGCGAAATACGAGTACGTGAGCCAGGATATAACCAAGCGAAAATCTGTTCTCTATATTTACCCCAATATGGACATGATTAACATACTCGTATTATGCGAATTTCAACTCTCACTTGAAATAAAAATCTCTTGAATTTTTTTGTCTAACTGTTGCATTGGTTTCTCTACTTTCTTTAAATCAAATTATATATATATATATATATATATAGTATATAAAATGTAGATGAACGGAATACACGCTTTTTTCATCGTTTTCCTGATAAAATATTTTTTTGACATTTGATATTCGCAAAAGAGTTTGTTCGTTGATAAAAGCTTTTCTTTGATAGTTACTGGTCGAAGACTGAATGTGAGGAAATATTGGATTGCTTAAGCTTTTAAGGCTAGAAATAATGTATTGAAAATATTGACAGCCTTCATTTCGTTGGTTAATTTCGCACATAAAAAGATTGAAATTTAAGCTTTCTCTGAAAAAATCTATTGGGCATGCATTTTACTATCATGTCTTACGAATTTCAAAAAGGCTTTATTTGTTTGATTCACCACACAATATTATCTTTTACATAACATTCAAACAATAGCGCATAAGATAAGTTTATATTAATACTTAAATTATTAACAAAATAAATTAAACCCATTTTTAACTAAAATGAAGACACAAATATATATATATATATATATATATATATATATATATATATATATATATATATATATATATATATATATATATATATATATATATATATATATATATATATATATATATATATATATATATATATATATATATATATATATATATATATATATATCATCATCATCATTGTCAACCAGGGTCGATCCACTGCTGGATGAAGGTCTCCCCAAGTTGACTCCAAACAGTTCGGTCCTTTGCTCGCCGATGCCACGTGATGCTGCCATGCTTCCTGATTTCGTCCATCCAGCGTACCTTCGGTCTTCTTCTAGGCCTCTTTTTGCCTCTTGGATACCACTGGATTATTTCGGATGTCCATCGGGAGTCTGACATTCTGGCTATGTGTCCGGCCCATTGCCACTTCATTCTTTTGCACACCTTTATAACGTCTTCTACCTTTGTTATATTGCGAATCCAGGTGTTTCGTTTACGGTCTCTTTTAGTATATCCTAACATGCATCTCTCCATGCCCCTTTGTGCGGTCTGGAGCTTTTGCGTGTTCTTTACTGTGAGCGTCCATGTCTCGCAGCCATATGTAAGTACTGGAAGAATGCACTGGTTGTAGACCCTTCGCTTTAAGAATATTGGGAGATTACTTTTGAAGATGTTGTTCAAACGTCCAAATGAGCTCCACGCCAGTTTTTTCCTTCGTGCTATTTCCTCCGATATGCCACCTACAAAGGAAATAAGTTGGCCCAGATACACATATTCCTGGACAAGTTCTAGCGGCTTTCCATCTTCGTTTATTGGTTTTGGGGTAGCAAAGCCGTTCATCATATATTTGGTTTTTGAAATATTCATTTTTAAACCAACTCCCCTGCTAACCTCTGCCAATTCTTGCAGTTGGTGCTGAAGATCATTCGGGTTTTGTGAGAATATAACGATATCGTCTGCAAATCTCAAATGGCTCAGGTATTTTCCATCAATCGCCAGCCCTTTATTTTCCCATTCTAGTTTTTTAAATATGTATTCCAGTGTAGCTGTGAATAATTTTGGGGAAATAGTGTCTCCTTGACGAACTCCCTTATCGATTTGGAAGGTTTCCGAGGATTTGTGGAGATGTATTTTTGCTGTTGCATCCTCATAGATGTTATTGAACAACTGAATGTACGCTCTATCAATACCTTGTGTCTTTAGAGCTTCTAGTATGGCAGTTTTTTTGACTGAGTCAAATGCCTTTTCGTAGTCCACAAATGCTAGATACAAAGGGAGTTCGTATTTCTCACATCGTTCTATTATTTCTCGCAGCACTTGAATATGATCCATGGTACTGAAACCTTTCCTGAATCCAGCCTGTTCTCGTGGTTGGTTTGTGTCAAAAGTACTCGAGAGTCGGTTAGTTAAAATTTTTGTAAAAATTTTTTAAAGGGTAGGTAGCATGCTAATTGGACGGTAGTTCTTAAGATCCTCTTGATTGCCTTTCTTATGGAGAAGTATTACAGTTGCAGATTTCCAATCTTCTGGAATGTCTTTTTCTTGAAGGCACTTGTTGAAAAGTGTTGATAAGATGGTATCCACTTCTCGACCTGTTTGTTTAAGGACATCTATGGACAAACCGTCGGTACTAGTGGCCTTACCGGATTTCATTCCTTTGATTGCGTATCTGATTTCTCCTGGCAAGATCGTTGGGATATTTTCATCCTTAGTTGTTTCTAGATTCAGATTTGTATCTGGTACAGTTACAGTATCTGTATCGGCATATAGTTCCCTGTAAAATTCTTCCGCTCTCTTCAGGATAAGGTCTCGTTGTTTAGTTACAGTATTATCAGACAGTTTAAGTGCAATGATGTGGCGTTTTCCTAAAGACATATTTTGCCTTAGCTTTTTCAGACTTCTTCTATTCTCAATCGTCCTTTGAACCATTTTTGTGTTATATTCGCGGATATCTTTACGAATATTTTTGCGTAGCATTCTATTGATCTCTGAGAAAGATGGTGATGTAGAAGCGGGTTATGTAGATATTATTTTTCTTCTTTGTTTCATAAGATCTAACGT